>RJWH01004335.1:0-111382 GCA_004363575.1 Solenodon paradoxus
GTTTCATACCTTATTCTCGGTGGCATGCTTCTCCTTTTCCACCTTGGCCAGTGTCAGCTCAAGGTCATCTATGTCTTTCTTCAGTTCTGAACATTCATCCTCCAGTTTCCTCTTCTTGGCTGTCAGCTCAGCATTGATCTCTTCCTCATCCTCAGCCCTCTCAGTCACCTCTTTGATTTTGGCCTCTAGCTGGATTTTGTTTTTAATCAGTTGCTCACACCTTTCTTCGGCATCAGCCAAGGCATCCGCTTCCTGAGGACAGATTCATTAACATATTTAGAGAGTTTGTTATTTATTTCGAATTTGTTTTTTATACAAAATAGTCATTACTGAGTTTTGATTAATTTTTCAATGTGAATATAAATTAAACTAACTGAAAATTATTATATGACCTAGAGAAATGCAGCTAATTGGAAATGAGTCTATAGATTTAGAAACAAATTAATATAAAAATGATTGGATTGAAGCAATTGATTGTTTTAAAAAGTAGTGTGTACAGCAGTAGTAGAAGGACCAAGAGAAGTCTGGGTGCTTGTCTCAATGTTGCTTCCATGTGTATGACCTTGGGAAAATTGCTCTGTTCCTTGTATTCTCCATTTTTTCATATGTAATTAAGGAAATTGTAATAAATGATTGCTAAGAACTTTCATCTGTAATACTGAAGGATTTTGATTAAGTCAGATTGGTTAGTTTCGGTTTTGAGCATTTTTTACCCAGCTTAAACAATTATGAATTGAATTAAAAATTAAAATATAAACACTATGATTGAGTTAGCAAAGGAAGAGAAAAGCACATGGGGATGAATATACAAGAGAGAAAAGAACATAAATAATGTATGAATACATTTCCATGCAGCACTTTTTATTCACTCAGAATCTTTCTGATAGTCTACAACACTGTTGTAATTGTCCAAAATTTATATTTCCATTTTAAGAATTAACTATTAGTCTCAAAATGAATTTTAGAAGATATAAGAATATGAAAATCTGAGAATGTGTTCAGTTCTATAAGTTTGTATTTGTCACTAAAGGACTCAAAAATCAACTTAGCTGCTAATTTATTAGATTACTCTGACTTGGTAGATTTATTAATTTCTCAGTTTTTGCTTTGTTCATATCTTAAGTTTTTAAAGTGCTTACATGAATAATGATGGGAACTTTTCAGGTTCCTCTGCTTTTATTTTTAATGGTGATAGTTTAAGATGAAGAGGCTGTGACCCTGTGCTTTGGGGAAAGTATAACTTTCATATAAATGAAGTTATCAGAAGGAGAGATAAGTAGACAATAACTTAAACATATTGGGAAAGCTATCATTTTTACAGGTTTCTACGTGGCATTTTGGATTTGTTGGACTAAGGAAATGGAAGGTTTTGTTTGGCTGGAGCACTGGTATCAGACCTACTCCTGACCCTAATTATTATTCCTTCCTGAACCTATAAACAAGGACTTAAAAACTGTATGAAAGGAAGATTCACTGTGAGTATTAGGGCTACCTTATACCCTGGTAGTACGGTTCAAGTAATTGCAAATACTTTTTGGAGTTAAATCTTGGGCACTGGGAATAGATATACAGAGTGAAATAATGTCTGTCTTGATTTTAAATGCAACTCATAGATTTGCATTCACAAAATAGGACTTTATCTTTAAGGTTCAGATGGAGCAAGCAAGACAAAGGGGCAAAATATCTGAATGAGACGTGAACCCTTAAACTGCTTCCTTCATGGCTATTAAATTTGTGAAGTTATTGAATAAATTTTTCAATCTTCTCATTTGTAACTTGGAAGTAATTCTACCCACCTTAAAGAAGCGAATTACTAAAAAAAAAAGCAACTTGAAATTTATGTCTTCAAGAAAAAGTGATTTATAAATCTAAAGATTATATGAATTCCAGAAATGCTTCAGTAACATGATACATTCAGAATACAAGGTACTTACAGATTGAACCTGGAGTTGCAGGTCATTTTTCTCCTTCAAGAGAGTGACCATTTTTTCTTCCAGCTCCTTCCTTTTTGCCTCTGACTTGGCAAGTTCATCTTTGGTTTTCTGAAACTCTTCCTTCATGGTGGCCATCTCCTTCTCAGTCTCTGCACTCTTGAGGAGGGGCTTGATCTTGAAGAAGAGTTTCATCCAGGGCCAATGCTTGACATTCATGAAGGCACGTACATTATACTGAATGCAGAAAAGGGCTTCTCTGAAATGACATTAAAGTATCACATGGATTCACATAGAGGCAGTGTTAGTGTTATTATTTTTACGTGAAAGATCCCCTTTTAATGACCCATCCCCCCATAGAAATATGACACAGTATATACATGTTATCTGCAGGTTTGTGTACACACAAGCAGACCCTCTCGCTCACACTCACAGTAGTCCTCAGTATGACCACTTTGCTGATGTCTGCTGCTCATATCGAACATTTTTGGCTTCGTAAGTCCCCATCAAACTAGTAAAGAAGCTGATGTTAGAGGGTTAATACTGTGTATCTATGAGCAACACATACCATTTTAAGATCATTTGTGATATTCCAATATGAATGGTTTGAGATGGATGTGGCAGTTTTAAGTTGACTGAGTTGCTTGACTGTTAGCATACAGAGGTAAACTGTGAAATGGCATTGGTTGCTTTCTGATTTGCCCCACTAAATTAAGCTTATGATCTGTCATGCCTTCCTTGAAGTCTCTCATTTTACTTTGATAACTTCAGAATTTTCTGTTCTATAAGCTGCTTTTGTTAGCTTGGTCAGACAATAGACTACTTTCTCTCAAATTGTTTCAAATGTCTCATTCTTATTTGCTCAGTTAGGTTGTTGATATTCACAGGAGGGTTAACATGGATTGAACTCCAAAAGTTTATTTTGTTTAAATAAAATGTTAAGATACAGATATTCCTCTACTTGTCTGAAATCCACATGGGCAACTTTGCTTTTATCCAAGTCCTACATTAGTACTTGTTTTTGCTAGCCACAAGAAATCCGAGGATTTTTGCTTTCGTGAAATAAGGAAAAGTGAAAATAGTGTTCAGTGTTTGTTTTATAGCAGCCAGTCTAGAGACGGTGCATACCCGAATACTGAGCTTGGCACCGACATATTCCTTTCTTTGGTATTCCTTTACACAGGCTGTGAATTTACTGGATCATCCTTGCTTTTACTAGATGTCATTGTGATTTTAGATTTTATGTGTTATCTGGTCTGATTTGGTGGATTGTTTTTAGGTCTAGAAACCCCGAAAAAATTTTCTATATAAGTGAGCTTCTGTGCTTTATACTACTTTGACTCACGAAAGTATTCCTTAGAAAAGCTGTACTTTTGGATTCTGGGAGAAGCATATAGAAATAAAAGATACATCATCTGCAAACACTAGCAAAGGGCTAGTAATGCTCAACTACCTTGTAGCAATGTTTACATCTCTTCAAGCTTGTTAAAATGAAAATTGTGTAAGTCCAATTTGTAAAAATCCTTAACTCCGAGAAGGCAGATACTACACATAAACTATAATGTAGATACATGGGAAAGACATAGAAATACTTAAAATGCAGACCTAAATAAGTACAGGTGAGCAAAAGGAATGCTAAATGTGTGTAAGGACAGTGGATGCAGTTATGCTGTGTAGAAGAGAGCTAACTGCCAGTTACTTAGATAAAGGGGAAATGAAATTTTTGAATTGTAAACAGATAAATCAGTATGAGGGCAAAAGGCCTGCACAGATGAAGAAACAGGAGATAAGCAAATGTTTAACTGGGTGGAAAGGCCTTTGTGGTTGGAACTGATAGATGAGGTGGGGAATAGAGAGGAACTTGACAGCCACACAAGGCCACTTGGATTTGACATGGGAGACTAGGGGGAGCTACAAAATGAGATATGGCATGATTGAAAATAGTGCTCTGCAAATTATTCTGGCAGCTATATGTGAGATGGATGGAAGCTGGAGGGAGGAGAGAAGTTTTGGAGGTAATCCATGTGTGCGAGGGTTTGAGCAAAGGCTGATGTGTTGTAGCAATGAGTTCCGAACAGTGTGAGAAGCACATATTAGCCACTGAATGAAAGTTAATGAATGAGGAAGGCAGAGGATCATCCGTAGGGAACTATACAGTCTGCATGGTTACCTCCTTTGCAACATCTTTTGATATTCTACTCTCATGAGGAATCCCCTACAGACTGCTTGAGTCCTTGTTATAATCTGGGCCAACTTTTCATCTCTCATTTCTTCCAGAAGACCCAGAAGACCAGCTTTGAAGAAAACCTGGAGAAGAGGAGAGTCATAAATCATCCCTGTACTACTGGAGACACAGAAATGACAAAAGGTAATTGGATAAGGTATAGAGCAATAACAGTTATACCTTGGTATGTCCAAATTTATATTGTGTGTGATCAATATCAATAGAGCCAAGAAGTTTCTCAGAAGCCTTCTTGCTGTCGATGAATTGTCCCTCGGGAATAGCACTTGCATTTAAAACTTTGTATCTGTCCAGTCAAACAAAGAAAAAATTCTTAGGATGGTATGCTCATATTTGAATACAAAATGACATGAAAAATAAGTAATGAAAATCAGAGGAAGAAAAATGAAAGTAGAAAAGCCAACTGTTTTTTAAATTCAGATAGTGAAGCACTATGATTTGGTGTGCCCTCGTGGTCTAGCTGTTAAGTCTGTTGCCTCTGGAACCCAGGTTCATGTAAATATTTCTCAATATTTCTCAGGTATACTGTTTGAGAAGTCAGGGTTGGCTTCTTCTCCCCTACATCTCTGGGCAGTGGAGAAGAACTGAGATGAACAAATAAATAATAAATAAGTAAAATGTTTCTTTCTCTTCCTGCCTGGCTACTTACCTTCCTTCCTGCTTGTACCTTTCCTTTGAAAAGAAGACTTTTCTGTGGTCAAGTGCATGCCTTCTTGTTTTTAAAACTGTTAACTTTTCTAACCTGTTATTCTAACCTACTGCCACAGACTATATTATTATCTTCCTTATTTTATAATATTTTCTAAGCAGCAGCATACATGAAATATAATAACAGAAGATAACAATTAATATGCTAAAATATTTCTGACATTGAGTGAAATACAATAGGGACTGACCTTTGTTTGAAATCTCCATATAAGATTCTGCTTGGGAATCCCTTCCTGCAGATGCGGATGCCTTCTAGCACACCATTACACCTCAGCTGGTGCAGGACCAGTTCGTGCTCCATGGCCCCTAAAATATATATCAGAGTACTTATTATTGAATACTGTATTTCAGACTTGTAACTGTTTGATACTTCATGCTCCTGTATCTTACCAGGAGTTTTGGTCTCATTGGGAATGATACATCGTACAAAATGAGGGTGTGTGCTCCTTAGATTGGTCATCAGTTTATTTAAATTTTCCTAGAAAACCAGATAGAAGGAACTTGATAAGAAAGATATATTTCAGATTGCTTTTTTATAATTCTGTGGAATGAACCTAGACCCTCTCTTAACTGTTAGGTATGTCTATGAGGCTTCAGTTGTCCTGTCTAGATCCTCTCTAAACTGTTAGTTATGTCTATGAGGCTTCGATTGTTCTGTATTGTAAAGATCTCAAGAGCTCTAGTCTGTCAAATAGCAAAAAGGCCAAAGTGCTCAGAAGAAATTCAACCCTCCAAGGTATTAATTTGTAGCATCTACTTTCTATTTTATAAGCAGATTGCAAATTTACTAGCATTGATACACAGGACGTGTAAGCCACCAGGCATCTGGAGACAAAAGGCAGTATGTGGTCTTGCTCTGCCACTAATGACTGTTTGACTCTGTAAGATCTCTTTTGTCTCTCTGGGCCTCATCTTAAAATAGTTGAGATAATCTTTAAGGTCTCTTTCATCGCCAATAATTTTCACAGTAGTAGCAATAGTAGTTTTCATTTAGCAATTGTATCAACTTTGCCATTCCTTCCTGAGTTTATTATTCTCTGGGACCTGTAATCTATTGTGCATTGTCTTATTGAAGAGTCTAAAATCATGAGGCTACATAGCCTTGTCAAGGTGGTTTGTGGGTACCTGAGAATGATCCACAATCTAAAGTATATGGAAGGATTAATCCAGAAGTGAGCTGTTGTTTATGACAGATGATTATATTTTATTCAACCACAGAAAACACACATGTAAATATTTCTCAGGTATACTGTTTGAGAAGTCAGGTTTGACTTCTCCTCTACATCTCAGTTAAACATTAGGAAATTAATAAATAATGTGATTCTTGAATTTTGAAAGCATAAAGTTCAGTTGAGGAAGCAAGAATGTATTTGGTGAAATAATGAAAACTATTAATGACAAAGAAAAATAATAGGGTGGCACGCAGTGGAGCCAGTGCTGGTGGAGCAGTGGTTGCTCCACCTTTCTTCCTCCCTGCCTGTCTCTGCTTGCTTTCATTCCTGCCTGCACCTTTATTTTTGTAAAGGAAAGAAAAATAATAGGGCAATTTTCCTGTTTAGGTCATATGCATATTTTAGTTTTAAAAACAATTAAGCTTAGCCATTTAAATTCTGACAAAGCAGCCGTTAGTCCAGACATTTCATATATTATTCTTTTTAAGAGTTTTTAAACCACCTAAGAAAATCACATTATCTGTAGTAAAATTATTCTTTTGATTTTAATCTCGAGATATTTTCTAGCTTAATCCATCAAAGTCACTAAGCTTTAGATGATTTTTAGCTATTACAAAAAATTAACTATCTCAGGGGACAAAGGGATGTTTTGGTAGGATAGTCTAATTCTGTATCTCAGACTCATTCTATAAGAGGAACTCCAGATCATTCCCAGAGGGCAACATTAGTGGTTAAAGATATAGATTTCTACAGGGTAGCCTTGAAATTCAGTGCTGCTTCTTTAAAAATTAGCCTTATTGTATAATAAAATAGCTTCTCAGGACACTTTGGCATTCCTGAATACATCAGATAATCATAATAAGGAATAATGGGTAAAGCATCCTACCCTGCAGGAGAAGTAATGCTTTTAGCTGTGCCCAGTCAAGAGAGAATATTTGAAGTGATCTGTATTAATGTTTCATTCCCTCCTAATTTATTCTAAATCCTGTAATTATGATAATTCACAGAAACCGAATAGGCTTTTTGAATTAAATTTTTACTTTACCCTGAAAAGGGCTGACACAGTCTGGAAAGAAGAACCTTTCTTCTTAGCACCTTTCTTTGCGCCACTATCTGAAGTAAGAAGGAAAGTCATCAATTAAAGTAGATCCAAGAAATTGGAATGTTAACTGAGCTTTCTGTGGGAAAAGGTTTAATTTAGATAAAGGGCCCCAAAAGTACCTCCTTCAGCACTCGCATATGTAGAAAAGAGACTAGCCAGAGTCTTCATTGCTGACTTCTGGTACAGCCCAACCACAGTGTCATTCAGGGGGTCCTTGTTCTTGTCAAGCCATCCCGCGATGTTATAGTCCACGGTGCCGGCATAGTGCACCAGGGAAAAGTGCGCCTCGGCCTTGCCCTTGACAACCTTGGGCTTCTGGAAGTTGCTGGACTTGCCCAGATGCTGGTCATACAGCTTGTTCTTGAAGGAGGTGTCTGTGGCCTTGGGGAACATGCACTCCTCTTCCAAGATGGAGAAGATGCCCAGCGGCTGAATTCAGAAAGACAGAGATTGCTGTTCACTTATCTTCTCTCAAAAGACATAGATATAATGATTGTCATTTGATTGAATGATGAATACTTCCAATTAAATATATTTATAATGTAAACTAGTGTCACAAATCAAAGAAATACTTTTGCTATCACTAGCATAATTTCTCCACCATTCTTTCTCATCTTCAATCCGTAACATCACTTTGAATAAAATAATAGCTGGATATAAACACTAAATATCAACACAACATGTGGGAACAATTTGTTAAAATGTTTTGTATGTATCATAGTCTTTGCCTAGTAAGTGAATTCATCTGTTGTCAGTTATATATAGGACTTTGTTAGAAGGATACATTACATACAATAATTAAAAGTATAACCCAAACCTTGTTTGAGACATTTTGTGCATTTAATCTCCTTAAAGATAGATTATGTAGAAACATAAGCAATTTGACTTCTTGACTTCTGAACAGATTACCTTTCATATAAGTCTTAGCTGTGTTACCTGTGCATTAATTTTTCTTTAGAAAAATGACTGATTTTTGTGGTTGACATCTTGGATCGTAATAGAGATAGATTTAGAACTAGTGAGGCAGACCATCTCAAGAGAGTTCAGTGGTGCGTAAAAACTGGACTTGAGTCGGTGTTTGAACAAAACAGGTTAGTACAAAGTGAAACAACATTTTCTGACCTGCTTATGTACAGATTGAAAAGATAAAGTTATTTCTTGCTAGTAATTTTCTAATTTTTCTCATCAATCTATTTAAGATTAATTAATAGTGTATAGGGTTGCTTAAGACACTTGGACACCCAACAGTTTAGCCTTTCTTTCGAAGTCAAACAGACCTTCTCGATGAGCTCAATGCAGGCAGCCAGGTCCATCCCGAAGTCAATGAACGTCCACTCGATGCCTTCCTTCTTGTACTCCTCCTGCTCCAGCACAAACATGTGGTGGTTGAAAAACTGTTGCAGTTTCTCATTGGTGAAGTTGATGCACAGCTGCTCCAGGCTGTTAAACTACATGAGACAAAAATTTCAACATTTAAAGCAGTAGAATTTATCACTGGAAAAATGTTATTGAAAATATGGAATATAGTAATGAACTAAAATTTAAACTAGTTTTTGTTCCTTCAAAACTCCCTGGGAAACATGACAGTTTTTGACATGACAGTTTTTTATGAGTTCTGGGCAGTATTTAAGGGCACTCTTGTCAACCACACAGCAAGAATTCTGGCAGACTCTACCTCCTGCCTCTAGGATTGCATGGGCTGTACTCTATATTAATAGTACAATCAGGGTCCTATGAGTTATGGCTCAGATTTAAGGATGGAGATAAGTTACTGGAGAGCCACATTCTTTGATCACTACCAGTCCCCAGTGCAGGATAAATTCATGTTTTCATTTTTGTTTATCTCATTATTAAAGAAGCTTATTTTAAGACATTTAGTTAACGTGGAAAGCAAAATTAGCAGTCTGACTTCTCTTCTGTTCATATTAAGCATCTGGAAAATCTCGTTGGTTGTAGCTGTCAAAGTAGGAGCTGATGTGGTATAGCAACCGAGGGTCTGAAAGAGTCTGTCCTAATTTACATCTTCTTTTTATAGATGATGAAGCTGATGCCCTAGAGAGGAATGGTATGTGTCAGATGAACCTAGAAGAGGAAAGAATCTGAACTGTCTGTGCTTTAGTCTTTAGGCCCTTTCTCTACCACAGGGGGTTCCTTGTGTGTGGACCAAGTATTACAGATCCAGGTTCCTGTCCAGCTTTGCCTTATATAACCATAGCAAGTGTTTTGATTTTCTCTCATTTTAGTTTCTCCCCATGTGATTAGCAGTAATATTAATTACTCCTCTGTGGGTTGTTTTAAAAATTAAATTAGGTAAAATTTTGAAGTGTTTAGTATAGTGCTAGAAATACATTGACTTCTCAATAATTATTAGCTATTATTATTATATTATTATTACATCCTGTTGCCTCCTAGATATCTTGGAGCTAGCTATCTCGTTCTGGATGCAGGGCTCAAGAAAGTAATGCAGACACTGAAATGTTAATGAATAATGATAGTAACTAGTATATCAAAGTTCAAGCTGCCTTCCTTTTGATTAATGTGAAGATAACTCACATCAAAGATCTCAAAGCCAGCGATGTCCAGGACCCCGATGAAGTACTGCCTGGGCTGCTTGGTGTCCAGTTGCTGGTTGATGCGGGTGACCATCCACAGGAACATCTTCTCATAGACGGCTTTGGCCAGGGCACCCACTGCATTGTACACCTTCATGGACAGAGCAATATTTATTGGTGTTATTAAAGGCATTATAAAATGAGTAATGCTGTTGGCATTATTATAGGCTCGGGATATGTGTGCTTCATTAAGGTTGTCCACTTACCTGCTGCACAGTCTGGCCTTTGGTGACGTACTCATTGCCGACCTTGACCCTGGGGTAGCAGAGGGCTTTGAGCAGGTCAGCAGAGTTCAGATTTTGGAGATAAGCTGCCTTGTCAGCAACTGCAGAGACACAATTCAAGAAATGTTTTTAATGGTGGATCCCCTCTTTAACCTAATCTTTCCATTTTCCTCCAACTATTTTCTGTATTGTTTCAGTGAAAAGCTTTAAATAACCTTGTAGAAGATCATATGAGGCTCTCTGTACACCAGAACATGATAATTTGTTAGAGCAGTTTTTGAGAATTCATCAACAATAAACTTGCATTCAATGTTTTTGAAAATACTTATGTAAGGCAAAAGCCATAGTCTTTGCTCTTTAATACACATTAGGTATAGTTAGAAGGATAAGAAATGCATTTTAATATTCATTTTGAGGGAATGGTAGAGTGTCAGTATCTGGATTCTTATCACGGTCTGGTCCTCTCAGTTTCACCTCACTGGATCAGTTACTTTATCTGAAAATGTGAGGATTAAATTTCACTGCATGATTCCTAGTCTTTTTCTAAAATTATGTCAGTGACTATACTGTAAATTTTGCCTGTCAGTTATTAAAGTAACTGCTGAAAAGCTTAGAGGAGGGAGAGAGAATGTCAAGTGTGAATGGTCAGGAACGGCTTCAAGGAGCAGATAACTTTAACTTCCCTATTAGGTCCTATAATTTCATGTTCTTTCCAAAATACATTGTAGGTTTTCCCCCCTCTGTTCCCTTACTATTTTACTTGATGCCTAGTCTACCTACAGCTTTCTGTATAGACAACATAACACGTACACGCCGATGTTTAGGGATGTTCTTCACCCCAGCTCTGTGTTTGGGCAGGTCCTGTGTTGTTAGCCACTAGGTTCACCCAGCTAGTGCTGGAACAGACCAGTGTGCCAAGTTATATGCCTGCCCACCATTACCAAGGCGGTGCTGTTCCATCTGGCTCTCTCTTCATCTGGCCCCAGATTGTGCTTTTTAATGTATCTCCTTGTAAATGGCTGTTAGGGTCCATTGTAACTTATTTGAGCTGGATAGAAATGATGGATATGGAGATGTACAAAAGGAAAGAGGGTGAGGAAAGCAGCAATGTGTGTAAATATGTACATGCTCTTTGTAAGTTTAGCTACAAAGGAGATATGAGTTTAGAGTAGCTTTTTTTTTCTTGCCGTGTTCTCTTAATTCAAATCCAATGGAGCGTTCATTTAGTACCTTCAGTGCCGTCTGGCTCTGCCTGCTCCTCACGCTGCTTTTGCTTAAATTTCATATTTCCATAATGCATCACAGCCCCAGTGAGCTTATAGATGGACACTTTTTCTTCAGGAGTAAAGCCCAGGATGTCAATGGCACTCTGCCAGGAGAAATGATAGGCAAAAGATTATGTCAGAAGAGACTAACTTTAGGAACATTTATATTATATGCTAAGGTAACCATAACTACTTATAATGGGTCATAATTATTATTCCCCTATTTAATAAAAGTGTGTGTGTATGTGTGTATGTGTATGTGTGTGAGAGAGAGAGAGACACACAGACAGAGACAGATACAGAGACAGAGACAGACAGGAAGGGAAGGAGGGAGGGAAGAAGGAGAAATGAGAGACTAACTTACATCAGTGGCCATCAGCTCTTCTTGGTCATCAATGCTGGGAACTGTGATCTCCCCTTGACTGACAAAGGCATAGTCATATGGGTTGGTGGTGATCAGGAGCATTTCTGGGTACAGAGAATTCAGGATATGTATTTTAATTAGAAATTGTTGATTCAAGCATTAACCCCCTTTGTGAATTTAAGTTCTTTCTTACCAATTAAATCTGGCTTCTTATTGGAAGTGATCTGATAAAAAATATGGTAGCTTCTCTCTGCCTTTAGCTGGAAAGTAACTCTAGATTTTTCTAGAAGATCTAGAAAGAAAGAGTAACCAATTCTAAATTAGAAAAAAATCACTACTTCTGATATATTTTAAATGAACTTGAGTGTCTTTGCTAAAATTAGGGCCATTATATAAGGTTCAATTGAAATTAAAGATTGATCCACTTGGTGCTACATGTAAGAATTTCAAATACATGTGATAATTGCCCAAAGTTCTTCTCATTATATAAGAAAAGAGACTGAAGCATAACTGCTTTAGTAAAAATAACTTTTCTCGTAAAAAAAATTTTTCATGTGGGGGACCTGTGACTTCTACATTGTAATCGATTGTTAATATCCCTTCTCCCTCACATCACTTCACACTCTGGTGAGAGGCTACTTTGAAAATATCTAACAAAACTCAGATCAAGAGGAAGTCACAGAGATGTAGTGTAAGCCTATAGGTAACTTACAGGAACCCATAAGTAGCTCTAGTGTTTGTCCTGGAAAAAATGTCTTAGCAATTTCTGAGGGAGGAAATCCAGAATGTATCATAGAACCATCAGTCTGACATTGAGGTAAACAGAATATGCAGTGAATTATGGATCGGTCTGGCATTAGTTCTCTGGCAATACTGTCAGTAGACACTGTTATAAAATATTCCTGCAAGTGAAATCTCTTGTCTCTCTTTTGATTTTCACTAATCTTTTTACTCACATGTTTCAATATCTGCAGAAGCCAGCTTCCCTGTAGTACCAAAGTGGATTCTAATGAATTTACCCTTGAAAAGAGAAAGATTATTTAGTTTAAAAAAGTTGAAGCACACAAAGAAGTGCAGTTGAAATGGTGATTTAGACATGGCTACTCTTGCACTTGAGGGCAGAGAAAAGCGCTCTGTGACCTAGAGACTTACAAAGCGAGAGGAGTTGTCATTCCTCACGGTCTTGGCATTGCCGAAGGCCTCCAGTAAAGGGTTGGCACTGATGATTTGATCTTCCAGAGTCCCCTGCAAAGGCAACAGCAGTTCTCACAGTAGGACTCAGGAATTTCTTACCTGGGAGCCCAAATGCAGCCTGGGTTCTGACCCTGGCAATCAGGCCTACCTGCATTTTGCCGGAAGTAGCCTCCTCCTTCTTCTTCTCACCAGTAACTGCAATTGTTGCAAAGTACTGGATGACACGCTTGGTGTTCACAGTCTTCCCTGCACCAGATTCTCCGCTGTCAAACAGAAAGCAGAGATGAGATCAGAACTATAGCTCACATTGTTAGCATCCAGGACAGTAACCACAAACCAGAGAAAAAGAAAAAGAAATCACATACGTGATCAGGATGGACTGGTTCTCACGATCTGTCAAAGAGAAGATTAAGACTATCAGTTCAAAAAATGCATATTTAGTATGAAGATGATTAAATCAGGTCACATCAATCACAGTTGTTCGTTTTAATATTTTGAATTTGTCACTTATGATTTTGGTTGTATGCTAAATACCTAAATATCATTTGCCTCGGAGTAAAATTTGTGAAAATGAGAGGTGAAGAATCATCTATTTATTTGTATACTTTTTAATTAAAAAGACTTTTGTTAGGGAAATTTTAGACAGCCAATACTAGGGACAGGAGTATAAAGATCCTTCATGTAGCCATCCATGATAGCTTCACTTATTTTTTATCATTTGCTCAATTTTATATAATGTATACCCCCATCCCAGTCTCACTGGATTATTTGAAAGAAAGTTCCAGACATCGTATTTTTTTCATCCATTAAATACTTCAGTAAAAGTCACAGAATTTTGAAGTTATAGGGATCTTAGAAATTATTTAGGCCATTTCTTTCATTTAGCAAATAAGTAAGTTAAGACCCAGAATGGAATGAATGACTTTCTAATAATTATGTAACTTGATAAGGTATTCAGGTCTTTTGACTTCCGGTTTATATAGTTTTCTGCCATCTGGCTTCCTTTCAACTCTTAATATCACTGATTTGACTGCTGGCAACATTAAATAAGGAAGAGATTTGGAATTGTAATTGTTAGTTTTATTTTAATTTCACATATATTTTAATAAAAACAAAAATTGTTGCTGGTTATATGATTGATATGTTGGATTTATACCGATTTTCTGATTTGTTGTATCTAATTCTATACTGATAGATTATAATTTTTAGGTTTTTTTTCCAAATCTAAAACAATTCAGAGATACAGGTACAAATTTGGATGTTATTTAGATGTAGAAATTGATGTCAGAGAATTTCAAACTTCTATTAGCAAAGTAGACACAAATTTTGGAATTTAAACAGAATGATTTCTTTTCCCAATAAAAGAAAATTCATGACAGATCACATCGAATATAATGGGAGCATAGACAAGAAAATAGTGTTCTCTTTTGGGAATGCTAACACAACATTCACCAGGGCAGATGCCGTAGTTTGGCCTGATTTTATGTGAAAATTAGGTTTGGGAGCCATAAGTAATCTGGAGTTGAGAGCAGCCTGGGGACTGGGGACCTCATAGGGGTGGCGGTGTCCATAGCGGTGTAAATGCAGCTGTAGAATATTAAAACCTCTGAAGAGAGCCAGCAATTGGATAATTTCTGAAAGATAGCTAGCTTCTGTTGACAACCAAAGAGCAGTTTAGTGCACGAAATCCTTATAGAATTGCTGACCAGTTTGTAATGGAAGATTCCTATTTTATCTCTCCCTCTTCTCTCTTCTCCTTTAAAAGACAATCTAAACGCAAATGCAGCAACAAAACAAGCGAAACAATCACAGCAAAAGGACACAGTCCTCTCAGTTTCCAAAATCTCATGGACCCACAGGAAACTCAGGAATTTAGAATATTTCCAAAGGCAAATCATTTGGTGTGTGAAGATAAAAGGCTTTAATGCTGTATTTGGACCTATAATACATATCAAAGCTTTTTTATATTTTAATAGGACAGGAAAGAAACAATATAATCAAAAATTATTTTCAAAGAAAGAAGAATTTTTATTATCTTCCATTCTAGTAGAAAAATACTTCGGGATCTCTGGGAGGAAAATCAAAGTCCTTTATTTACTCATGTCCTACCCCAAAGGCTGGCAATATTAGCTGTGTCATTTAAAGATTAAAAATAAGAATTCACCAAGTTTTACTCTTGTGACTAGCAACTATTTCCCTTGATTTCTGTAGATATTAAAGAAGCTGTTTAATTTTTTTTTCCCCCTCTCCAAGTCAGAAAGTCAAAAAAAAAAAAAAAAAAAAAAAAGGAATGCCAGAGATATGTTTACAGGGGTTTGCTAATTGTTCCACTAGGTTTCCAGCTACTAACTGTGTTGCTGGCCCAGGTGGGTGAGCCCAGTGAGCTTCACTTTACTCATCTGTAAAGAGGAGTTGGCTGCTGAGAAGAGCATATGACAACACAGCTCTGAAAGGTCTTTGAAAACAATAATAACCATGTGGGTCTAGGGTATTACTATAACCAAGGCCCAAAGTGTGTGTGTTCATTAAAAGATACTGTTTCCACATTTCTGTGAACGAATATATCACTCACTCACCAGTCAGCATGAACTGATAGGCATTGTCAGAGATGGAGAAGATGTGGGGCGGGGCCTCCTGGCGCTTTTTGCCTCGGTAGGCGGCCACCACCTCGGGCTTGTAGACCGGCAGCCACTTGTAGGGGTTGACGGTGACACAGAAGAGGCCCGAGTAGGTCTGAGAAAACCAGAAAACACAATATGTGGCTCTCGTTTGAACTCAGAGTGACAGATGGAATAAAGTGACGTTGAGGGACGCTCACGTAGATCATCCAGGCTGCATAGCGCTCTTTGAGGTTGTACAGCACTCCAGGCTCGTGCAGGTGCGTCATCATGGCCATGTCCTCGATCTTGTCGTATTTCGGAGGGTTCATGGGGAAAACTTGGTCTTCCCTGACAGTTAGAGTCTGGCAAGTAAAGTAACAGACCAGTTTGTATTATTAATGGCTGGTGGTACAGTTTGCTTATCTGTTTTGGTTAAAAAAACTGCAGTTGCAGACACTTTCCATTACGCTATTCAATATCATTTAAATAAAGGCATGTAAATATATTCTTTAAAGAGCGTGATGCTAAAACACATTTCCTGTGATGACACAGGATACAACTTTTTTTTAAAGATATTTTTTTCCTTCCACATTTTCCTACCTCAGGCTTATTTGTCAGTTTTTATCCTTTCACTCAAGAGATTAAATTTATATATTTTTCTTAGCATTCAGGATAAGAAACTTCAATTTGGTGGGAAATAATGAGAATATCGAAGCATTTAACAATATCTATTCTGATAGGAGAAACTGTGTTTTATTTCTTCCAAGCCTGGGATTTAGATCAAGAAGTGTAGTAGAATTGAAGAGAAATGGTGACTGCTGATTAGTGAGTTAAAGTCTTACGGTAGTTGGGAAGGGGAAAAATGAGGTTACTGTTCATAATTTTTTTTGCCTTTTAATCTGAGGTTCATAAATGGGCTAGAAAGCGAAAGGCTTAGAGATTCCAAGCAGGTAAACTTCCAACTTGAATTAAGGAGACAGAGAAGTAAAACAAATAAAAGGGGGAATGCTTTCTTCTTTTGTTTTTACTTACTGCTCCACCTTCTGTCTTTACAGTTACTTTGCCTCCTTCCTTGCTTTGTATAGTGCTCTTCACGTAGGATTCTTTGGGCTCTGCGACGAAGACTGATGTTTTGGCATCGAAGGGCTTGTTTTGAGCCTCTATTCTCTCCTTTTCCGATTTTCGAAGATAGGGAGCTGCCTCGCCAAAAACAGCCATCTCGGCGTCCGAACTCGAACTCATGGCTGTGACGTATTTAGTAAAGGATTCTGCCTTGGAGAAGAAATGGGCAAGAGGGGGAAATAGAAACCAGTAGTCATACATGTGAGCTATGACTTGAAATGCAAGAAATGTGGAACATCCGTTTCTTGGACTATAACCTTTCTTTCAAGTTGTCATTTACCAGTGTTCTAACAAGGTCAAAGGGCTGGTTTACAATGAGCGTCTTACTAGAGGATTTTGCAAATTTCTTTCCCTGATCTCCTATCTTGATCCTCAGGGATAGGGTTCCTACTACTGAATAGGAGTGGGATCCTGGTATGTTTTGACCTCCAAATGGTAGCAATCTCTCTAGCCAAAACAGCTGATGGATTGTTTTATAGCAACTGTTATTATTTAATCCCCACTTTTTTTCCTGCAAAATCTTTGCATCTGCCGTATACGAAGACAATCATTTGTTCGGAAGGGAAGTTTGTCTTGTACAAATGAAGTTTATATTTTCAAAGCAAACATCTTTACCTTTTCGATGGCCACTTTTACCCCTTTTAGGCCAAGTAATTATGTTTAGCATCTACTTTATTTGATATTTGGTATTCTGTCTCTTGGTGGGTCTTTAAATGAATTTAATAATACATTTCTGGCATTCTAGATTTTTTGTCAGTTGGCTTGTTACCAAGAGAACTAATACGGCCTTAATTCCAAAAGCTTTCCTTTTGCCAGGAGAGTTCAACTGCCTGTTAACAGATCTAATCACAGAAGAATAAGAGCTTCAGCATGAAGAAGGCCCTTCTTCACACACAAATCCACAGGCTTCTTTTCCTGTCATCCAGAGAAAGGGGAGAAATAAAAATGGATGATTTCATCATGTGCATGCAACCCCTTATTCTCCGATTGATAGATATGCTTCTGTAATGCTGGCATATTAGATTGGTGGTTGGGTCTTTACTTTCAGATAGTGGATTATTTGGGGAAGTGCCAAGATTTCTCCTAAATTAGGTATGATACTTAGCAGTCTGTGAGTGTAATACTTGCGACTTTTAAACAAAGACTAATGCATTTTTTCTAAAAACAAGAGTATTAAATCATTAAAAAGTAGCTTAAATAATATGGATTCAGTAGTGGCTGTTTTGTTTACATTTTTACATATGAATTTATTTTGGGGGAATCTAAAAAATCTCTTTAAAATGTCTAAATTTTCAATGCTTGGCAATAGAGAGGGGTTGGCTTGCAAATGTCTGTTGCTCCTGCACAGTTTTAAATGCAGCAGAGAATGCACTGTCAAAATTCACTTTGTCCTAAATGGTCCTTTAAGGCTGGTACTCACGTATCTCTGAGAATAAGACATTCTGAAAATAAGACTTTCCACCATTTATAAGCAGTCATTTGGAAGCGCCATCTACTTACATAGCTGGAAAAATATTGGATTGATTATTATAACAATTAAGGTTATTTCCAGCCTCTTCATTAGACTAAATCCCATTTGTCATCATAATATTCATATTCAATAATATTCATAAATGAATAAAGCCAAGACTTACCTCTGGAGTTCCAGATGAAAATGCAAGTTCAGAAGTGTCTAACACTATAAAACAATGTTTCTTATTAGTAAAGTTCAGTTCCAGCAAAGTAGTTACTGAATTAAAACTTCCTGGATCTAAAGGTTAGCTCTATGAAAGCAAAAGTCCAAGCTGGGAGAAAGACTCATGCTCAGAGATGGCCCAGCGGGCTAGCTCCTTTGCCCAGCTGAAGTACTTCAAGTCTCCAGGCCCCCCCCATCACTTACCTCTGGGTTCTTGGTGGAGATAAGGCAAGAGAGATCTTTCATGCTTATATAGGAGCTAACATGCTGATGCTGCAGCTATCTCTTTGTTAGGGCAAGACGTTTGGCAGCATGAACCCTCAGCATAATTTGTACTGACATTTGGCATGTTTGGATATAATTAGAAGTATTCATATCATTTTGAGTATGTCAACCAATCTCCTATAAATAATTCGACAGAGACCAATCTGCTGGCCAGAATGCTTTCTAGTGTGCTAGGAAGGTCATCTTTGACAAGGCTTGGTGGGGCCTCAAAGTAAGTTCCTAAGAGCTATATTCGATTTGGCAAACTCTTTTCATGCATGCCTCTGGTAATCCAATGATCAGATACCCAGGGACATACTGCTGTCAGGGCCCTTCTTTTTCTTCATTCGTTTACTAATGACCCACCAACCCCTCCGCCCCATCCCCAATACACACTTCATTCCCTTGGGTCACTGCCTTGGATTCTGGACTTGGGCAGCAGATCCAGTGTGAAAGATTTTACATGGCATCTCAGCCATTGGGCAGTGCCCACCCAATAGTGAAAAAAATTGTTTCATTAGAAAATAGTATGTATTCATTGCAGAACAAATAAGCAAAAAACAAACAAAAAACCCTACTATCCCAATATGAAGAGATAAAGTAACAGAGACATATAAGTGGGGTCACACTAGATACATGTAAAGTTATGCTCGTGTTTTATAATTTTCTTTTAAAATTAACATACTGCTAATGCAATGTATACCCTTATTCTTTAAACAAATTATATTATGATAATTCTTTTTAAATTAAAATCTTTCCTTTTATAAGATCAGGTTTATTTTAAGATCAGGTGGTAAAATTTACAATATAGTAAAAATCACCCTCTAGGGTGACAGTCCCTATGAGAATTTCTATTTAAAAATTTTTCAAACTTTGCAGTGAAGTTCACTTCTTTTATTGCATAGTTCTGTGAGTTTTTGCAATGCATTATAACTACCAAGTGACAGAATGTAGAGCAATTCCATTTCTCTTTGATAAATATAGGCAGTTGTATAATCTCTCAGATTTTATTACATGAAAAACTAAAGACATATAGTATAGATTAGGTAAAAATTCCCCTTTGATGAATATTTACTATACTGGTACCGCCTTTCTCTCTAGCAGTAACTACTGATACGTTTGAATATAATATTACAGATTTTTCTGTGTATTTATTAATTTATACTTAGGAAAATGCAAACTCCTGAAATTGGCCTAAGGAAATTAACCCATAGAAAATAGAATATAGATGTTTAAAATACATGTAGTATCATAGTTTACATATTTACACTTTTTTTTCATTTTCTGCTATTGGATAATGTTTCATGTGAGCATATAAGAATGTGGGAAAATTTCAAACTATAAAAAAATTAGAGAAAATGGTATAATGAAGCCATAGTATTCATTACCCAGCATTAATAATTATTACTTTATGGTCAATCTGTTTCATATGTACTTCTCCCTGTTCTCTCCATACCTGGATTATTTTGATATTACTTACTAAAATTATTTCTGTGCAGTATTCTTTATATTTTAGATTGTAATCATTTGTCTTTCTATACAAATTGTGAAGGACTTCCTTGGGTCTAATAATGAGCTTAACTTTTCTGTGGCATCTTAGTCTTAAAAGAGTATAAAACTTTTTCTCTGTGTTTTTCTTTTATATGTATATTGTAAAAGAACACCTTCCCTAAATCAAGGACTTTGGATCATAAATATGTTCTTCTATATTTTTAATTTAATGTTTTTTTAAAATTGTTATTTATAATCTAGCTGTATTTGTGTGCATGGGAATGTGGTTAGTTTCTCTTTCATATTTATCCCATATTTCGGTACCAATAACATGCTTTTATATCAACCAGAGCAGGTTTTTCCCTAATTATTCATTTATTTCATAGTTGTCTTGACAATTCTTCAAACTGTGTGAATTTTAGAAACATCTTACAGATTATATGGAAAATACTGTTGGGAGTTTGATTTTGACTAAATTGAATTAATAGATTAATTTGATGAGAACTAATATCTTTACAATAGTGAGTCTTCCAATCCACAAGTATGATACATCATTCTCTTTATTCCAAGTATTTGAAAATTTTTTTTCAGTTATTCTGGTTTTTTTTTTCATAGAGGTCTTATATATTTCTCATTAGGGATTTTATAGTTTTTTATGCAGTGTTAGTGAGATTATATTTCTTATTCCACTTTTTCTGATTATAGCTTACTCAGAACCAGCAGTATGCCCAGTTACACTTCATTTCCCAGACTTCCTTGCAGCATGTATTAAACATGTGACATGGTTTTAACTAATGAAATGCAAACAAGAGTTGCTGAGCAGGGCTTTTAGCAAAATTCTTTTGTAAAAGAGTGTGTACTTCTTGCTAGCACTACTTTCCCTTCTTATCCCTTCTCCTGAAGTAGAGAACTGATGTAATGGTTGGGACAATAGCCTTGAAAGAAAGATCGAGAGTATGTCAAAGACAGACTATATCCATGAACTTACTTTTATTGTATGAGGGAAAAAACTCCACTAATTTTTAAGGCACTGTTTACTCACATTTCCTGTTATATACCTGCATAATCCCTATGTGTGTTTCAGATATTGATTTTTCTGTAATCTTTCATCTGCCTCCCCCCTTGTGGAACTTTCTTAGCATGTCTAATAATTTACTTGATTCTTTTGAGTATTTAATGTGTTATGCACAAAAAATAATTCTTTTTTTCTTTTATAATGTATTTTTGTATAATATACTTTTTTCCTTCTGCTATTGCATTGATTGAGACATTTTGGACAATGTTGAATAGTACAATTAGTATTTATACTAGGTACTCGTATACATACACTATACAAGATAAGTGATAGCTGTCTTGTTTCTGACTTTAATTGGATTGTATCAGATGTTTTTTAATGTATATTTCATGTATAATTGACATCAATTTTGCCAGTAATTTTGATCAAAAAATGAATTAAACTGTTCATTTCCTAGGTATATGAGCAAGAGAATTGAAAACATGCTTAAACAAAAACTTGTACATGAATGTTTATAGCAACTTTATCCTTAAGAGTCAACAACTCGAATGCCAACAGTGGTCAACTGGATAAACAAAATGTCGTATATACATAAGTGAAGTATTATTCAGCCATAGAAAGGAATGAAATATTGATACATGCTATGGCATGGATGAATCTTGAAAATACTATGTTAAAATAAAAAAGCCAGACATAATGCTTCCACATTTGATGATTCTATTATATAAAATGTCAGGAATAGGCAAATCTATAGAGACAGAAAGTAGATTAGTGGTTGCCAGAGGATAGTCTGGAGATGGGAGAATGGGAACTGACTGCTAATGGGGCTTCTTTTTGGGGTTGTGAAACTTAAGTTAGACAGTGGTTATGGTTGTGTAATCTTGTGAGTCTACTAAAATCACTGAATCTGTGGTGAACTTTATGGTCTATGATGTCTTTAAAAATGCATTGTGTTTTATCAGTGGTTTTGTTTTTACATCTATTGAGATGACTGGTATTTTTTCTCCTCTAACCTATTATTGCAGTGAATCATATGGTAGATTTTCTCAGGTTTACTACTCTAGAATTCATGAGATCAAACCTGTTGATGTAAAACTGTTTAATATGATGTTGTTTTAGGTTTACTAGTTTTGTTTTGGCTTTTAATGTGGGAGTTCTGCATCTGAATTTAAATGAAACTAAGCCATGGTTCTCTTGCCTTGTACTGCCCTTTTCTGGTTTTGATGTCAGTGTCATGCTAGCCTTGTAAAATGAGTAGCTTTCCATTTGTCTCTATTTTCTATAACAAGGTATTTAAAATGTGAGTAGTTTGGTCCTTGAAGGTTTGGTAGAATTCCTTCGTAGAACAATTTTGGCCTCTTTGGAGGAGAAACCTTTTACTTTTATTTAAGTTTGTTCAAGACTCTAGATTAGTTTGTTCAGAATTTTTACTTGTTTTTTTTTTTAGGGGGGTTCATTTGGAAAATGTTTATTTTATGTGAAAATTATCTATTTCACATTTTATGTGAGTTTTTTTACATTTTTGTATGTATAAATATATTTATAAAAATAAAAAATATAAATATACACATATACTTATAAATATAATTAATTTCATGTAATCATTTACTCTTTGTTGTTGTTTGCATAGTCTAATTTTGTTCTTTTTTTTAAATCACATTTACCAATGTTATCTTTGTTTTGGACTATTAAATTTAGTTTTACCAAATATTTTTCTATTTTATTGTATTTTGCTTTTAATCTTATTCATTCCAATATTTTTGTTCTTTAGATTTACTTTATTCATCTACCTCTAACATCTTGAGCTGAAAACTTATTTTGTTTACTTTTATTCTTACCACTTTATGGTTATAAGCTTTACTTTGGATAAATCCTACAGGTTAATATGTAGTACTGATTGCCCTTCAGTTATGATTATTTTAGAATTATATTTCCACTTTAATCCCCACATTATCTAAAGCATGTTTGTTAAACTTCCATAAGTAATATTTGAATATTGAGTAGAAAGTTCATTTTTAATTGTTAATTTCTTTTATCTTGTTTATGTGTGTAAATAATAAAAAAATGCATATAGGGTCCAGATGAGAATACTATCAACATTCATGCTTCTTTCCCCTAAATGTAGCTATAATTTTTTACTTTTAGTGACAATCTTTTCTCTGCTTTTTAGTATTCGTATATGTATCTATCAATAATGCATATACTTTTTTGGCCTGTTTTTGAGCTTCATATAAATACACCTTTAGTATCTTACTTCTTTTGCCCAACATTATTATCAGATTTTTCCATGAAGTTTCATGTAACTTTTATTTTCATTGCTTACATTCGGTGATAATATGACTATTTAGTCATTCTGCTATAGACAGAATTTGGAGTTGTTCCCATTTTTTTTTTTGCTATGGTTTGGTATTTTATTTATATGTTTGCAAGGTGATTAGTGACTGTCTGATATGAAGTAACGTCTAGAAATAGTTGCTGTTTCTGTTTCTTTTGTGGCTTTATACATGGGTCAATTGTTCTTGTTCTCCTTTTCAACTTTTTTCAGGTAGAACTTTATGTATCTTAAAAGTTATCCATTTAAAATATACAATTCAGTATACCCTGGTGGCTCAGGCTTTAAGTTAGTGGCTGGGGCATAGACTTTGTAAAGCCTAAGATCCGGATTTGTGACTCAACCTGGGGTGCGGAGGGCGGGCAGGGGAGGAGAGGGACAAATCAAAATGAACAAATAAAATAAATAAATACAAACGCTGCTTCCTCTTCTCTCTTTCATTGTACCTGCCTGCCTACCTGCTTTTCTTCCTTAAAAAAACACAAAATACTAAAATATACAATTCACTGAAATTTAGTATATATGCAGTTATGCAGCCATTATCACAATTCATTTTTATAATACTTTTATCAGCCTCAAAACTCCATTTACCCTTTTGCACTCCCAAACCCTACGTAACCACTGATCTGTTTCTTTTGCTATAGTTCTGCATTTTCTGGAAGGTTCGCATAATTGGAATTGCGCAATATGCAGTGTTTCAGGTCTGACTTCTTTTTCTTAGCATGTTTTTTAATTCTTCCATGTTGATGCATATGTGATAGTTCATGCATTTTTATTGCTGGGTTGTAGTCTATTATATAGATGTGCCACATGTTGTTTGTTCTTTTACCACTAGGTGAACATTGAATAGTTTCTAATTTTTTGTTATTATGAACAATGCTGTTATTAATATTCCACACAAGTCATTTTGAAGACGTTGTTTTAGTTGGATAGCTGGGAGTTGAATTACTAGGTTGTATGTGTTTAATTTTTAAGAAATTGCCAAATTATTTTCCACAGTGGATGCAGGTTTCATTTTCTTTACATTCTCACCTACACTTCTTTTTAATTATAGTAATCCTAGTGAGTTTAAATGGTTTGTAGTTTTAATTTGCATTTCCTTATATAAATTGAATAATGATTTTGATTCCTTTTTGATGTACTTATTTGTTGTTTAAGTATTTTCTTTAGGGAAAGTGTTTAGTTAAATTTTAACTCATTTTAATAGAAGGATAATTTTACTATTTTTATTTATAAGTGTTTTATATATATATATTCTTGATACAAGTCCTTTATAAGATATATGAATATAAATACTTAATAGATCATGCTTCTTGTGTCATGCCTTAAAAATATTTTTGAATACGAAGTTGCAAATCTTTTCCTCTAGGTTTTCTTCTATGTAGTTTATATTTATAGCTCTTACACTTAAATGATTAAATTTCAAGTTAATTTTTGTGTATGATGGGAAGCAAGGGTCTAGGTTAATTGTTTTTACATATAGATAACTAATTGTTTCAGTGTCATTTGTTGAAAAAACTATCCTTTCCTTCTTAAATTACCTTGATAGCTTTGTTGAAAATCATTTTTCAGTTTTAAAATGGAAAGAAACAACAAATGAACAAATCACAGCAAAATCCACAGGATGCAATATTGTCTTTTCCAAGAGGGTTCAAGGGGGAAGAACCAGGCAATAAAGGAGTTAATATGGTGGTGGTAAAGGGCATTAGAACTCTGGTGGTGGGTGTGGTGTGAAATGCATGCCAGTTGAGGTGTGAATTCACTATCCTTAAAATCAATAGCAATGTAAACAAAATAAATAATAAGGTTTTTTGGTTTTGTTTTTAAAGATAAGGAAGTAAAGAAATTAGCACTTAAACCCACATCTGGAAAATTTCAAGGTCAGGGTTCTCATCATGTTTTTAGTTCTTAAAGCATAAATATCATGATCTTTATCCCCAAATCCATTAATCAGATTCTTGTTTTTCTTTTTTAACTTATCCGTAAAATAAATGGAAACTTTTTATACACTATGTGTGTGTATATATGTATATATGTGTATATATATGTATATATGTGTATATATATGTATATATATGTGTGTATATATATATATCCTTAAGCACAGAATGTACAATGAAAACCTATCAGATTCTTTTGTGCCCTTATATAAATACCTTATAAGGTATTTTTTGCATGCATAAGTAAATATTCATGTATTTTTCATTCCCCTTACATTTGTGTAATTTTTGTGAATTTTTTAGATCAATGTTTACTCCCCTTTTTGGCTCAGCTTTTGTGACAATTTCAGTTACTGTCCATGGAGGAGAAATATAAGTTAATTGACTTTAATTAATATCTCCCTAATAAAAGGAACAAAATGCTAAGCAATAAGATTTAAATTTAAATTCAACCTAATTTTTACCTAAAAGCAGATATTAAACAGTAAGATTTTTTCAGGTAGGATTGAGCTTGGGGGAATGTGGCACAAACTGTTATAAATATGAGATATCTTTGCTTTCCTGAGAAATAATTTTCATTTCCTTAGGAGTAAGGAAAATGTTTGAAAATATTTATATTCCTTTATTGTTGGCTACAAAGTTTTATATTTATCTTTACAATTGAGCTTGTTTCTTATGTTGTTCAAATAACTGTTTTGCCTGCTTGATTTTTCACTTTTCTAATAAGTATAAGTTAAGATCTTTCCTATAATTATTCTTAGATTTTTCAGATTCTTGTTAGTATAATTTAAGGATATTTGCTGACTCCATAGAAGTTTATGACCATAGTATCTTTTTTGGTAGATTGTATTTTTTAAAACAAAATATGAACCATCTCTGCTGCTTTTAGAATTGTTTTTCCTTGAATTCTATTTATTCATAGGTTAGCCGTATGTATCATTTTGTACAGGACAGTACTATTTGTTTGCATGTTTTCCAATCAACAATTTGTCCTGTTTTTAATAAACCAGACCATCTGTAATGCGGGCAAAGGGTGCAGTTGAGGGGACCCTAATGCTCCATTCCCGTTTTTGTCTCAAGGAAATATAGTCAGCCTATTTATTCATCAATGATGCTGTACTTGCTTTTACTTTATGGTGCCATACATATGGATTATCTTTTCCTATACTTTCGTTTTCAAGTTTTCTCGGTTATTTTATTTTACATCTAATTTTTTTAAAACCAGTAGGTACTTTAAAATATATTGTGATAGCCTCTTTTAAAAGGTAAATTTTAGAGATGTAAACTGACTAGCCTGTTTTCTATGATGAGCATCTGTTTTAAGTATTAATGTCACTAGTCAAGTGTTGTTTTTTTTACGATTTTATACAAGTCCTCTAATCTTTTTAAACCTTAGTTTGTTCCCTTGTTAAAGGAGATCTCACAGGATTAAGGATTGAATATTCAGTGAGGAATATAGCTTTGTAGAAAGTATTTAATAAATATTGGCTATTAGTCTACTTAAAGTCTTTCAAAAGATGGGGCTTTTTCACTCTGAATCATGGGATACTGCCAGAGACTTTTAAACATGGAACTTACGTCATGTGATTTGCATTTAAAACATAGTGTTGGCATGAAAATGGATAGAGGAGTGAAACAGAGATAAAGAACTCACTTAAACTGTTGTTGTACTATTTAGGAAAGAGTTGAGAACCTAAAATGCGGAGTAGCTCTTGAAAAAGAAGAGGGGAGTGAAGTCAAGCGGTAGACTTGACTGTAGACTTGACAGTGATTGCTGCTGGTGAAATAAAAATAATTTTAGATGTTCAATCACATAAATTAAAAATAAACTGAATTTCCCCAAGATTGGGGGTAATGTTTCTAATGAAAAGGAAGCAAACTTGGAAGTAATGGACAAAGGATAAAGATATAACTCAACACATAATCACAATACTAGAGTTTGTAGTAAAAAAAAGACAAGTTTCCAGTAACTGTAAGCTTTTACCAGACAATGAAGTAACAAACCATTTACCTGACATCAGAACATATTTTAGAAATATGGTGATAAAAACAATGTCAAATTAAGGTAGCTGAAGATAAATAGATCAATAAACACAGTATAGTCCAAAAATGAGCTCTTGCCTATAGTGCTATTTAGTATATGATAGAGTTGACATTTCAAATCACTGGGGGAAACTTATTATTAAAGAAAAATTAAATTAGTTCCTTGTGTGATGCCATTTGTAAAAATAAGTTATAGATGAATTTAAGTTTTAAGTCTTAAAGCAAAACTATAAAAGTACTAGAAGATATAGGAGAATATGTTTATGTCTTAGGTTTAGGATATGATCTTTATAAGTAAGGGCAGGTGGTCATATATTTATAAAGTATACCTTATTAAAACTAAAATACATTGCTAATGGTGTTTCTACCCTGCTACTTATCTTTCGATTTTTAAATGGAACTTTAAAGAAATTGTTAAGATGATTTAAGTTTTACACTATTTTTATCATCATATTTAAAAATTTCTATATATGGAATATCATTTTGTCCATTGTACATGTTGCCAATAGTGTTTTATGCTGCCACACACAAATATGCACATTTGTGTGTATAATATGTATATATGAAATATGATATATATTTCAAATCAAGAAGGATGATACAAGCAAATAGAAAAAATATTCAAAAGATAATAAATGAATGGTTCATGGAAGAGACATTACAAATGGCCAGTTAACTTGAAAGCCTACTCAACCACAGGAGGTTTAAGATGAAATTACATCTGATATATTCCAACCATCAGGTGAACCTCCCCACAGATTTTGAAAATAGCAAATGGTGTGGGGGAATGGAAACTCTCATATACTGTGGATAAGAGTATGAAACTCCAGGGCAATTTGCAGCATCTTTTGAAATGTAAAATTAGTTATTTCTCTTTCCTACAGAAAGAACACAAAAGTATGTCAAAGCTGTTCATTTAGCATTTATTTGAATAGCAAAATTTTGGAAGCATCTTAAATGTCCATTTAATTGCTTTGTAATTTAATTAAGGGGCCACCTGTTAAGTGGTGGTGCTCTGATTATGTGGTCAGTGGTTGAAACTTGACACATACTTTAATCTGAGATTTGGATCAACATAATGCGTTTTCCATTTGTTTTCTTTGAGATATAACCCTGAAAATAGAAAGTCTTATTTAAGGAAACTAAACTGTAACATATATTTTGTCAAAGACTATTTATTGGCATATTCCAAAGCTTCACCAATGTGCAGATAATCTCATACAATTCTTGTGAGACAAATCATTTCTTTAAACGTAGAGTCAAAGCTCTTTCAAGATCCTGGCTTATATCCCTTGTCCTTGCTCTTGCTAGTATCTGCTTACAATTAAGCCCGGGGCAAGCATCAAGTTACCATATTTAATGATCCTTCTGCTCTAAGGGTCCTTGCCAAAAATTAGATTGCAATTCCTAAGATTCCCTTTCCCTTAAGAATTTCTCTATTTTCTCTCCAGGGAGAAAAAATCAGAAATATCACAGTTACTTAAAGTATCTCCACCTTTTCTAATATGAAACTCTATAATGATCTCATCTTTAACCAAAGAAAGAATGCACCTTTCATAACGCAGGCCAAACAGGAATGTTATTTAGATTTACTTGTGCTCTTGCATGTACTTTATATGTTTTTATTGATGAGTAGTATTCCATTGTAAGAATATTCCATATTTTGTTCATTATTTCTTATGAATGGATAGTGTTAATTTTAAGAAGTGAAACCTCTAGGCCAAAAGATGTATATTGAATTTATAGGAAATGGCCAAAGAATTTTTTAAAAAATTTGACCATTTCACATCTTCATTAACAATATATGAGATGTAGTTGCCCAGCCTCCTTAATGACATTTGACGTAGTCATTCAGTCTTTATAATTTTAGCCATCTTTATGGGTGTGCAGTAGAAGCTTTTTGTGGTTTTAATCTGTATTCTTTAAACCAGTGATTTGATGATCTCTTAATGTGGTTATTGGACTTTTACATATCCTTTTTTTCTTTTAGTTGATCTATCATTGCTTACAATATCCATTTTAGGAGTCCTTTTTCACTCCTCATTAATGCACATATTCCACTTACTACACTGCACCCATACCAAAGTTCATTACCATTCAGCACCAATCTGATTGACCCCTCTGACCAACTTTCCTCTTCCTTTCTGGTAGCCATTTTGTCGTCAGAGTCTAAAGGTTTATTTTTGTTTTCTTGGTTCATTTACTTTGCTGCTTTATATTCCTCATGTGAGTAAAATCATCCCGTGTTTGTCCTTCTCTTCCTGATGTATTTCATTTAGCATAATTATCTCAAGTTCCATACATATTTTCATCTGTTTTAAAAAATAGTTGAGTAGTATTCCCTTGTTACATATACCACATCTTCTTTAACCTGTCATTTGTCAGTGGATACTAGTGTTGTTTCCATGTCTTAGCTATTGTGAATATGCTGCAGCAAAATAGGGGTAAAGATATCTTTTCAATTTCTTGTTTTTATATTGTTCTGATAGAAACCTTTTTAAAAATGAAATTGTTGGAACATAAGGAAGTTTTATTTTTAATATGTTTTTTAAGGAAACGTTGCAGGTGGAAATTAAGGCAAGTAGGCAGGAAGAGAGAGGAAGAAGAAACAAATTTTAATTTGTTTTCATTTACTTGTTCATCTCAGTTCCCCCTGAACTTGGGCTGCAAACCGAGGTTCTTGGCATGTAAGTGGACTGTGCTCAGCCAGAAGTTGTGGAACTAATTGCTGCTCTACCAGGTCATGCCATATTTTTAATATTTTAAGGAACTCCTACACTGTTTTTCATAGAGACTTCATCAGTTTATATTCCCATCAACAGAGTACAAGGGTTCCTTTTTTTATACCCTTGCCCACATGTATTTCTTGTCTTTTTGATATCGGCCATTCTCACAGAAGTGAGGTGGTATCTCATTGTAGCTTTGATTTTCATTTCCCTAACAATAAATGATAATCAGCATTTTTCATGTCTCATCTTGTATGCCTTCTTTGGAATACTGTCCATTTTTTAATTAGTTTTGTTTTGGTGGTTCTTGCTGAGTCATTTATATATTTTAGTTATTAATCCCTTGTTGGATATGTGGGTTTCAAATACCTTCTTTCAGTGGGTGGATTGCCCTTTTGTGTTTGTTTCACTATACAGAGGTTTTTTAGTTTGATGTAGTCCCATTTGTTTATTTTTGCTTTTGTTTACATTGCCTTTGGGGTCAAATCTCCAAAGACACTTAAAAATGCTATTAAGGAGCATATCAGCTATGCTTTTTAAAAAAATAGTTAATAGGTTGTATATTCAAGTCTTTAAACCATTTTGAGTTACATTTTCTTTTGTATGGTGTAAGACAGTGTTCTAGTTTTATCCTTTTGCATGTGGTGATCCAATTTTCCCAGCATCATTTGTTTGAGAGACTTTTCTTTCTTCATTGTGTGCTTCTGTCTTCTTAGTCATATATTAACTGTTCATTTATGTTTATTTCTAGGCTCTTACTTCTGATCTAGTTATCTGTGTATCTGTTCTTATTTCAATACTAAACTATCTTGATTATGATATCTGTATAGTTTTTCTTCTTTTTTTCCCTCAGGATTGCTTTGGCTATTTGGTTGGGTTATTTTTATTTGTTTGCTTGTTTTTGTGGCTCCATGCAAATTTTATTATTTGTGTGAAAGTGACTGTCAAAGTCTTTCGATAATTTTTTATTGAATTTTTAAAGTTATTTTTGTATGTTGTTTATATACAATGAAAATAATTTGTTACCTGTATGGTATCACATAAATTTTCTCCCAGTTGTATTCTTAACAGTGTTTTGGTGAGCAGTTTCAATTTTGAGGACAAGTTTATCTTATTATTTTTTTATATTTAGTGCATATTGGGTTTGGTTGACTCAATTTATTTCTTGGGTTAAGCAGTTGCTTATAAACTTATTTAAATAGTCTGCATATAATTTTTTCATCTGTAGATAAAGACAATTTAGCTTTTTTCTCAATATTTACTAAACATTTAATTTCCTTTTCTTGCCTTATTGACTTAACTGGGACTTCCACACAGAAATGCTTAAAGTAGACATCCTTTCCTTAGTTCACATCTTAAGTAAAAAGTGTTCACTATTTTATCATTTAACAAGAGAGGTGTTTTGGTTTATTTTTGTAGGTGCCTCTTATCAGTCTGAAAGTTGTCTTTTAGAGTTTCTAAAAAATCATAGTTAGATACTTGATATTGTCAAATACTTGTACAGAATCTATGGAGATGATCATATGATATTCACTTCTTATTCTGTGAATGTGCAGAATGGCATTGAGTTTTGAATATTAAAGAAACCTTGCATTTCTATGATAAATCCCGCTTGGTCATTTTGTATTACTGTTGTTTTTACCTTCATACATTGTTATAAATTGTGAAATTTATTTGACAATGTTTTATTAATTTTTATATCCATGAGTGATACTGGACTATAGTCATCTGCATTTTTTTCTTCTCCATTTCATTAATTTTCATTCTAATCTTTTTTATTTGCTTCCTTCTCCTTGCTTTAGATTTAGTTTGTTCTTTTTGCCTTATTTACAATAGATTAGGTTAATGAAAAAGATCTTCTTTTTTATTCTTTCATTATTAAAAAAAGTCCTTTATTTCTAGTAACATTTTTTGTTTTAAAATATATTTTCTTTTATATTAGTGTATCTAGTCTTAGGTTTCTTATGGTTGCTGTTTCTATGTTATACATTTACCATTCTTTTATTTTTAATTTGTTTGTATATTTTAATCCAGAATGGAACTCATGTGGACAGAATATAGTTGGCTCATGCTATTTACCTAACCTGACATTCACTATCTTTGATTATATTGCTTGATCCATTCATTTTAATGCTGTCATTATAATTAGAATGCATTTTACATTTTACTTTTTGATTTATGTCTCATGATTTTTTACTATTCCAGTCTTCCTTTTGTATTTCCCTTTGCATCTAAATGAGTATTTTCTAATTTAGTTCATTTGCTTTGTCTCTCTATATACCACATATGAGTTAAATAATGCAATGTTTGTGTTCATCTCCGTCTGGCTTATATCACTACACATAATCTCTCTAGGTCTTTCTATACTGTTGCAAATGGCAGAATTTCATCCTTTTATCCTTTTTGATTATATACATTATTTATTTATATATATTTATACCACATTTTCTTTATCTGCTCTTCTGTCTATGGGCAGTTAGGTTGTTTCCAGCTCTTGATCATTGTAAATAATACTGCAGTGAACATGGGGGTGAGAATATCTTTGTGAATTAGTATTGTGATTATAGGGTAAATACCTAGCAGTGGTATAACAGGATCATACAGAATATTCTTTCTTGGTATTTTGAGGAATCCCCATGCTACTTTTCATAATTGTTGCACCATTTTACACTCTTATCAATAATGTATAAAGGTTTTCTTTTCTCTGTATCCTCAGCAACATTTGTTGGATAATAACCGTTCTCATGAGTGTGAGTTGGTATCTCATGGTTTTGATTTGTATTCCCGTATAATAACAGAGATAGAACATCTTTTCACGTGCCATTTGACTATATATCTATTAGTGTATATTAAAATCTGCCCATTTTAAATTGGATTGTTTTGTTGTTGAGTTATCAGTTCTTAATATATTTTAAATATTAATCCCTTGTCAGATGTATGATATGTAAATGTATTCTCCCATTTCAATAGGATGTCTTTTAGTTTTAATGACAGTGTCTTTTCTTTGTGCAGAAGGTTTTTAGTTTATGTAATCCTATTGCTTATTTTGTATTTTATTTCTCTTGACACGAGTGAAGTTCCCAAAGACATCTTAGTCAATGTCAAGTATTTTTCCTTTGTTTTCTTCTATGTATTTTATGATTTCAGTTCTTAACATTCAAGCCTTCAACCTATTTTGAATTACTTTTTGTGTATGGTGTTAGGTGGTAACTAGTTTCAGCTATTTTCCTGTGGCTATCTAGTTTTTCCAACACGATTTATTGAAGATACTATCCCTATGCTATTGTATGGCTTTGACTTCTTTGTCATAAATTAGTTGTCTATTGATGTGTAGATTTTTTCCAGACTCTCAATTCTGTTCCATTGATGTGTGTCTGTTTTTATTCCAGTGTTGTCTTGATTTGGTTACTATTGCTTTTGTAGTATAGTTTGAAGTCAGTGAACATGACATCTTTGTTTTTGTTCTTTTTTTTAGGATTGTGTGTTGTTGTTTTTTTGTAGCTCCAAATAAATTTCCTGGTTTTGTTCCATTTCTGTAAATAAAGTCAAAGACTCTTGATAGGGATTGCATTAAATCTATGTATTACTTTAGGTAATATGGCTTTTGAAACAATCTTAATTCTTCTGATCTATGAGCATAGACTATCTTTCCATTTTTGCGTGCCCTTTTTTTTTTTTTTTTTTGACGATGTCTTATAGTTTTCAGAATATATGTCTTTCATTTCTTTGGTTAAGTTTATTCTAGTTCATTCTTTTTGATGCAATTTTAAATGAGGTTATTTTCCTGAATCCTCTTTATGCTAATTTTTTATTTGAATATAGAAATGGAACATATTTTTTAATATTAATTTTGTAGCCTGCTACTTTTCTTTATTCATTTATTGTTTCTATCTTGTTTTTTTACTGGATTCTTTGAGGTCATCTGAAAAAAGTGGTAGTTTTGTTTCTTTTTTACAATTTAGATAACTTTGATGCCCTTGCCTTGTCTAATTGCACTAGGCAGGACTCCAGCACTCTGTTATATAATGGTGGACTTTCTTGCCTTGTTCCAGATGTTAGAGGCAAATTTTCAGTTATCTTCACTGAGTATGATGTTGGCTGTGGCTTTGTCATCTATAGAGTTTATTATGTTGAGGCACTTCCATCTATACTCATTTTTGGAGGATTTTTAACATAAAAGGGTGTTGAAGTTTATCAGATACGATCAAATATTTTTTCTGCATCTATGTAGATGATCATATAGTTTTTGTCCTTCCTTTAGAGGATGTAGTGTAGCAGAATCCCACTTAATCATGATATTTGATTCTTTTAGTGGGTTGTTGAATTTGGTTTGCTGATACTTTGTTGAGTATTCGTTCATCAGTAGTCATCAGAGAGCAATTGGTGATATGGAGGAGCAGCCTGAAGTCCTTTTGGCTTGCCCTTCTGATTTGGGTCCACTACTTCATAGTGCACAAAGTTTTGATCAGAACACTGATATTTTAAGTACACTTTCCCCATTATAGAGTCTATATTTCATGAGTGGTGACTGGGAAAAAGAAATACTCCACATCTTGACCGTATTTCCCCAAGACTTATCTTCAGAAATAGGTAGCTGGAAGCAGAATGAGAAATACTGATGTCTTGTCTTGCTCTTTCTGAGAATACCTTCTCAGAACAGGGAGTAAAGGTAGTTCTGTGTTCTTGATTATAGTAATCTGGAGTTGAGTCTGCTTCTCAGGGGGCAGGAACGATGGGAGACAAGAAGTGATTTTGATTCCAGGTGACAAATTCTCTTAGTTTTCATTCATCTGATAATGTCTTGATTACTTTGTAATTTGTGAAGTATATTTTTTTCTGGGAATGGGATTCTGGCTCGACTGCTCTTTTCTCTCAGCACCTGAAAAATATCATACCACTTCCCTCTGGCTTCCATAGCTCCTGTGAGAAATCCTATCATTTGAATAATATTTTTGTTACAGCTCATATCTCACTTTTCTTTGACTCCTTCTAAGACATTTCCCTTTAGTATTTAGAAATTTGTTATATGTCTTTCTGTTGTATTTCTTTGAGTTTATCCTATTTGGATAAACTTCTTCATGAATGTACAGGTCATGTCTCTTGCCAAATTTAGAACTTTTAAGCTATTATTTCTTTGAGTACTTTTCAACCACACACTTTCCTGTTCCTGCAGCACTCTGACAACATGAATGTTTGATTTTTTTGTTATAAAGCTATAGAGCCCTCTCACTGAGTTCATTACTTTTTCCACCCATTTTCTTTCCGTTGTTAATTTGAGTTATTTATTTTATATTTCAGTTCACTGATTTTACTGATAAGTTTCTCTGTTCCTTCATTTTTACATTGAGTCCATGTGACCAGATTTTTCAGTTATTGTATTTTCATTTCTAAATTTCCATTTATTTTTTTGTGTATTCTACTTATTTGCTTAGACTTTACCTATGTGTGTATATATGTTATTTATTTCAAGCATGTTCAAAATTGCTTCTTGAATCATTTTTACTATAGGTACTTTATAATCTTTCAGATAATTCTAACACCTTTATCGTCTTAATTTTCGGTTTTTCCATTTATTTATCTCTTTATTCAGTATGAGTAATTTTCAGTTGAAGCTGTATTATGTTTTAACTCTGGATCTGGTTTAAGCCTTTTAGCTGAATTTCTGTAACAATGCTCTATCAAGGGAAAAAGATTGGTGCCACAGTTTACTGCCAGATGGAGGTACAAGTACACATTTCCTTCTGTTGCAGTCAGAAAAGGAGGCCTCCTCATTACTCTTGCATGGAGTTTGGAGTTCTAGCTCCATATCTGGTCTCCTTTGACAACATTATTAGGCTATTGTGGCCTCATTAGCCCTGAGAAATGATGGAAATGCTGACTTTCCACTGGATCTGTTTTGATAGTGAGAAGGACAAGGAGTACCTTGTTATTGCTGGGTAGTTGGGAATCAAGGATCCTTATGCTGTATCTACCGACACCATTTGTGGGATTCCTTTACTGTTCAGCAGGCTTGAAAGTCTCATCGTCTACTGACATCCCCTAATACCACTGCAATGGGGATATAGGAACACCTCATTTCAACTTTATAATATTTCATCTTGCCACTTGTTTTTGCTGGGGATGGGGTGAGATCGTAGTTTTTTCTGTGCTGTTTGACTAGAGTAGTACAGTTATTATTATAAAAGTTATTATGTAAACCAGTTACTATATATATAAGTTTTCTGTCTCACTGGGCAGCCTATTACTTTTTCCTTTGGCCAGAGGGAAAAGGCTTTTGTTGGGGATTTTTTGGTCTGCTATCTGTTGGTATTTCTGTATTGCTTGCTTCTTCAACACCAAGTCTAGGGTATATGAGGCCAAAAGGAAACCTGGGAACTTACTAGGTTGTCCATATTCTTTTCCCCACCTCTAAAAGTCTTTTATGTTAGTTTTATGTATAATATTCAGGATTTTTTTAGTTGTGTATGCTTCATGGAAGGAATAGGGAAACATGTAGGTAGTCAACTTTATATTCCTGAAAGTAGAAATTCCTTTATTGATTTTTTTTTAGTTCTATCAATTACTGAGAATGAGGTTTACAGTACCCTCTGCTACCTCTGCTTTGGGAATTATTTTTGGACAATACATGTAAATACCTATCACTGTGCATGGCACAGATCAAATTCTTATTGCTTTATTCATTCATTCCATCTGTATTTCTTGAGTATCTGTGACATGCCAGATGATGTTCAACTCATTGAACATTCACCAATAAACAAAACAAATCTTGCTTTGGTGAAGCTTATGTTTTAGCAGAGAGTGGCAGATATTAAACAAATTGATGTCAAGTCGCAATTAGTACCATTAACAGATATAAAGCAAATCAAGGGGTTAAGAAGTGTAATCGGCAGTGCAGGGAGAAAGGATTGCCTGTAAAAGGTATAATTTGACCAGAATCCAGTAGATATGAAGGAGTAATTTCCATATGTATCCATATGAGACACTTGCTCTCTTTTAGTGAAATGATAGATTACTGACTTCCTAAGGAAAGAATGTCTTTAGTTCCTCGTAGGGATCAGATTAGGGTGCAAGTCCAGGAGAGTGCATTAAGTTATGGTGAAGAGATGTAAGATCTTGGTCTGAGTCTGATGCTATCATTTATTTATTAGTTATACAACTTAATATCCTCTTTGTATTTCAGGTTCAGAAGGATATGTCTCACATCATTGTGTCTATCTAGTGACCTCAAATTGCATGTGGAAGCATTTTGCAAGTAAATCAGAGGTTCTTACAGAGTTAAGATGTTATTATATCATAATTAGTATATAACTGATAGTGCCATTCAACTTGAATTTAAAGACAATTAATATTTTAGCAGTTATTAAGCTCGCTTCTTCATTTTATGGATGACAAAACTGAAGACCATGAAGGTTTGGCTGAATTTATAATTGTTTCTGTGGAGCTACAGAATATTCTGTGTGATTCCTTTGTGAAAGATTTGATGAAAATGTAGATTTGTGTTTTTCATAATGTTGTTTTGGAATAGCAGCATCAGCATCACCTCAAAACTTGTTAGAAATGCAGATTCTTGGTCCTTAAACTACCGAATTAGAAATTCTGGATCTAGGGCCCAATAGTCCATGTTTTAAGAAGACCTCCAGATGATTTCTAGTATGTGCTAAATTTAACAACTACTGATAAGGAAGTTCATACAATCCCTGGACTCATGAGGAGTGATGCTGGAAGTGTTAATACTTGGGTTTAACCCTCAGTAAAATGGTGAGTGAACTGACTTTTTTTTTTTTTTTTTTTTGCCGTCCCTTCAGGCACATCTGAAGAGACCTCTTTGTGAGATACTTTCTTAATTAATTAGTCAATAATTCCAGCTAGGGTGGTAGTTGAAATAGATGTATTTTCAGTAAAGTGAATACCCTCCAGGATGCCAAATCTCGAATAGTAGGAAATTTAGATATAAGGTAGATAGAAGGGATGGTATTATTTTGGAATAAAAGGGTCTTGAGATTTCTTTTGTTCTTTGGTATTTGTTTCGTTATTTGAAGAGAAAAAGATTCCTGATAATGCCAAGTGTCAGTATGTCAATAGTCCTAGGATTTGCTTTCAGTAACTCCACTCTTTAAGTCCTCAGAACATAGAAAGAAAGGAAATTTACCTATTAGTGATTCTAGGATATTTTATTGATGTCATGATGTCTGCATACCAAAATCGCTAGAACACGGTCATCTCTGCCTAGTTCCTAATGTAGACATTTTAATAGGATTATTTGTTAGAGTAAGAGTTCTTGTAATATTTCACAATCTTTTTCCTGTCTGTTTCTTTCCATCACAGCAAGTCTTAGTGCTATTTATCAAGGAAGAGTCAGACTTAAACTACTTCTGTTGTTCTTAATTCAAAGTTATTCTTGGAAACAGCCTCTTTCTTGCCTTTTTCATGCATGCTTCCTGCTTGCATTCTTGTACCTAGTATCAGTAGGTTGGGAATAGTTACCAGATCTCAGTGATCTCTCATAACAGTTAAAGAAAAGACAGTAAGTGTTATAAACATTTCTAGATTATTTGTATCATTTTGTTGTAAGATATAAGAAAATAAACCTATAAATCACCTAATCTATATGGAAGATGAGGAAGAATATTAACTAGAATAGCTTTGACTCTAAATTTGTGCTAGTTCAATCAGGTATTCAATAATAATTGCCCTAGATATAATGAAATTCATTCTCACCTCCCCACATAAGCAATTATTTAAATAATTAAGAGAGAATAGTAAAGCAATTGCCCAGTACTTTAGAGGTCAAAAGGTTAAGTCTTCAGCATTTAATTAAAATTTGCAATAAATGCCTATTGTAGACAGGTATCTCATTAGTTTTCATTATGACCTTGGTGAAATATTCCATATCATTATTTTCTAACCCTTTTAAATCTTCTTCTCATGAAAGCGGTTTCTCGTTATTAATTAATGTTCCCACAATGGGGAAGGAAATTCCCTGAAGCAACTTCCTTACTAGAAAAGAGAACCCACCACTGTAAAAGAATAAATTGATATCCTACTGTCTTCTTTCTTTCTTTCTTTTTTTTTTAAGAGAAGGTGTAGGCAGTAATGAAAGTGAACAAGCAGGCAGGAGGAGAGAGAAGGAAGAAACATTCTTACTTATTTTTGTTCAGTTATTCATCTTGGTTGTTCCCTCCAGCCCCAGGGACCTGAACCCAGGTTCCTGGGATGTATGTGGATTGCGCTTAGCTGGAGGTGGCAAACCTAACCACTACTCCAGCAGGGCATGCACCTATTTTTTTTCATAAATGCCTGCACATTGAAGTCAAAGTGTAAGCTTAAAAATTATCCAACAAACAAGCAAACTAAAATAGCTATGATAAAATTTCAGTCTTAATTTGATTTGATATTAAGTATATCTCTTTTCTGGTTCCTTTTTAAAATAGATGAGTAGTGGTACGTGGTGGTGGGATCCAATAAGTGGTGGTGGGGTCCAATGTACAATGTTGAAAATCTTTTGGTAATTTTGTGATAGACAGAGTGTTGCCATATACTTGAGGAATAGGAAACCTACACATATGGGTTTATATTATTTTGTAGATCAGTTACCTCAATAAATATACAAAATAAAATAATAATATAGATATGGTACTTGGAAGTATTAATGATACTTTAAAATAGGTATGAAAAATCAGGTTCCTTGGTAAGTGGAATTTTATGTAGAAATTAGAAGGTAAACAGGAAAATTTGTCTAAAATATTCTGTCCTTTTTCTTGGAAAGAGAGAGGAGATTCAGAGAAACAGAATTTCCCCCAAATGGAAATCAAATCTATAAGCGCCAAGTAACTCAGAGGTCTGAATGCTGTCAACTGTTCTGCTTCTTCATTGCTCTCCCAGTGCTTTCTTTATACCATTATAAGAACCTTGCTTTCATTCTGCATTCTTGTTCACTTCCAGCACCTTTATCTCTAACTAGAACCATTTTTATAGTCTTTCAAACATTCTTTCCAGCCCTGGTCTTTCCTATCCTGCTCCATCCTCCATCTTACTGTTAAGAATAGTGTCAACTCCACTCCTCATGAAATTTGACCTCTTTCCTTTGACCTCATTCCTTAGTACTGCTTGAGTCTGTCTACTTCAAAGTCAGGTCTTAGCTTCCATTTCTGGACTCATCTGATGCCCTTGGCTCATGTAGTTTATGCTTAAACTACTCTGAGATCTGATGTTTGTTTTCTCTTCTTAGAATGACCAGCTCCTTTTCTTTTCTACCTGATAACTATTTACTCATCTTTTAAGAACTTGCTCACAGTTTCCCTTAAGGAGACCTTCTGGATTTCTCATGATAGCAGCTCAGTCTATGTTATTGTCACACTTTGTTTTCACACTTCTTTCAGAGAATGCACACTGCAGCATAATCTGTTTAGATTGCTGTTTCTCCTCTTGGCTTGGGCTCCTCAAAGGCAGAAATGATTATCATAGCCTAGATACCTGTTTCTGTACAGACACATTCTTGACACTCAGTAAAAGTGGGAGAATGCAATTGAGGGAGCATGGCACCTTTGCATCCTCTCAGAATACGTCATTTGTCTTCTGTTAAACTTGTTTTACTGCCCACATTCATTTTTGTTATCATTATGTAGGAACTTAAAACTAAATTAGTTCTAATAGCATTGTAGAACTTGTAGTTCAGACACACATATACTTTTAGATGGCAAAATTCTCTGCAGATTTTATTTCCTTAACATTACAGTGACAAAGAACTTCACATTTTGTGCATTTCTTTGGTCACTTTCCAGCATTAGAATGAATTACTCTTCACTGATGATTTTGGTGTGCACTTCCCGGCTCTTCACCCGCAACTTGTTGACCTGGGACTCAGCAATGTCAGCCCGTTCCTCAGCCTCCTCCAGCTCGTGCTGGATCTTGCGGAACTTGGCAAGGTTGACATTGGATTGTTCCTCCTGAAAAATAAAGTGCATTTGAGAGAACAAGAAAATTTGACATTTCCTGATTGTTATTGCCTTCGTTACTAGAAACAGCCACAGTATTGTTTCATGAAGGAGAAAAAGGTTTGATTATTCAGTGACATACTTTTGTGGACAGGGCATCCCATATCCTTGTCTCTATGAATGAGGGTTATCACCCACCTGCTCAGTCTCTCTCACTTGACATTTCCTGGTAAATTTAAGATACCACATGCCACCAGGGAAATTAAAATAGCAGGAATCTGAACCAGTCTTGTTTCCATGAAGCAAACTTTAAAAAGTAGCCACAGTAATGGGTACAGATACCTTAAAGAAGGTTTCAGAATTACCCAAATAGATAACTGTGCAGTCAGATGAAAAATCAATACCTTCAGGTGAATTTATAATGAAGTTAAATAAGGTTTAGATTTCAGAGCCCCCTATGTTATTGCTAGTAATTGCTGGAAGTCATAGAATATTTTATTTAGGGAGAGAAGTGGGTTCTAACCAAGAAGAATTTCTCTGTTAATGTGTCTGAAAATTTGCTTCAAGAGGTCTCAAAAGAAATGAATTTGAATCTCTAAGGCACCAGTAATTATGGTAGATTTTTCTTATTATAAATAAATATTCATTCTTATACCTAATTTTGTATTCTCAATTTTGTGTTCTTTGCCTTAAAGAAAACTTCTTAAAATTCTATAAATGTCTGGCTTCACAAAACAAGGGCCTGTTCTAGCCTTTCTGTCTGCAAAGATACTCACAGCCTCTTCAGCTTGTCTCTTGTAAGCTTTAACTTTGGCTTGTAATTTGTCCACCAAGTCTTGCAGCCTGAGAACATTCTTGCGGTCCTCCTCGGTCTAAATGAAAAAGGGAGCAAATAGGTAAGGCCATTATTTGAGGCAGAAAAAAAACCCTCATGTTTTCATATTTTTTAAAGTATTAGATCTGGAAAAAGTAGAAAGGTCAGTCACCTGGTAAGTGAGTTCCTTCACTCTTCTCTCATGTTTTCGAAGACCCTTGACAGCCTCAATGTTGCGCTTCTGTTCATTTTCAACCTCATTTTCAAGCTCTCTCACCTAGAAGAAAACAGAGGCCTTTAATAATTGACTATAACTAGTGACATGAGCAGACACAGAATCCTATGAAGTGGTGATTACCCACCCGGGCCTCCAGTTTCTGGATCTGCTTCTTCCCGCCCTTCAGGGCCAGCTGCTCAGCCTCATCCAGACGGTGCTGCAAGTCCTTCACCATCTGTTCCAGGTTCTTCTTCATCCGCTCCAGGTGGGCGCTGGTGTCCTGCTCCTTCTTCAACTCCTCAGCCATCATGGCCGCCTGGTTAGCAAATAAATCAAGAAGGTAAGGCAACCTGGTAATGGCAGGTAGCATTCATGCATCTATAAGACAAGCATTCATCTTGCTCACATCAGTGATGGCCTTCTTGGCCTTCTCTTCTGCATTTCGGGCTTCCTGGACAATGTCCTCCATCTCTCCCTGGATTTGGGAAATGTCTGTCTCCAGCTTCTTTTTAGTGTTGATTAGGCTGGTATTCTGTTTCAAGTTAGCAAAAAAGAAGGGAAGCACATTTAATTATAATTATTTACTTTATCATTTTAACTAATGCACACAGGCATAAATTGTTGATCTAAGAGATGTTCCGCATAGGAACAAAATCGAAAGTTTATTGTAAATTTATGATTTGTTTCTACTCACATTTCTGTTATTAAAAATTCTCTTAAGTTCTTCAAGGTAAAATTTAATTTTTGATGGCAAAGATATTCAACTACTAGCAGTGGCTATTTATAAGCAAAAAGTACAGCTCTACGCACCCAAGGAGAAGCTTTAAAATGATGTGCCATGTAGTAATACATAGCTCATGAAAAATGGATGATTAATTTTTAGTTTTTCGTTTTTGACTCTGTATTTGAATACATTGCTCTAACCATAATCCTGAACCTTACCTGAGTGTGCAAGAGTTGCACACGCTCACTAGCATCCAGAAGCTCTTGCTCTGCCACTTTCCTGCTCCTCTCAGTCTGTTCCAGGGATACCCTGAGTTCCTCAATCTCAGCCTGCATCAGGTTAGCTCTGCGCTCCACCATTGCCAGTTGTTCTTTAAGGTCATCTTGGCCTCTGATGGCATCATCCAAATGTAGCTGAGTGTCCTAAACAGAAAGAGAAAATGACTCTTAGTCATATGGCAATTAAAGTGAATACAAATCTAGGATCACTTAGAGTATGATTAGAAAAGGAAAACCTACAAGTCCCTTTAATGGCAAATTATTTGTAGTCTAGGGCAGGAGCTTTACACAAAAGAACATGACGTTGTATGTTATATGTTTTTTGATCCTGAATTATAGAAAAATACCATGACTAAATCTACTAAATTTTAGATAAAGCAAGTATCCTTAGAGATTAGCTAGTCTAAAGGTGTGTTACCTTATATATTTAACAAAGGAAGAATACATTAATGAAGTGGTTTATGTAGTGGCATGTACCTAAACTCTTTATCATTTGTCTCATCACTTTGTCTTCTCATATGACAAAGTAAATTCTGTCCTGTTTTTTCCAGCATTAAGCTCGATTATAGTTACGTGCATAAGATACAATGGACTGCCATATTATTTGGATGATTTATGTCATATAGTTCTCCCCAAATATTAACATTTGAGTTACACAATGGCACCCAGACTGTAGAACACCATGTGTTTATCCAAATGTACCTTTAGGATTCCCTGTGTGTTTCTGAGATTCCTCATTGCCTCAGCAGCCTGGCGGTTGGCGTGGTTCAGCTGGATTTCCATCTCATTGAGGTCTCCCTCCATCTTCTTCTTGATCCTCAGTGCATCATTCCTGCTCCTGATCTCAGCATCCAGTGTGCTCTGCATAGACTCCACAACTCTGAGATGGTTCCTCTTTAGCTGATCGATATCTTCATCTTTTTCAGCAATTTTCCGGTCAATCTCAGACTTTACTTGATTTAACTCAAGTTGGATACGAAGAATCTTGCCTTCTTCATGCTCAAGAGATCCCTTTAAAAAAACAACATTTAGGTTACCTAAAGAGCTTTCTTTTTGCACATTATGATGGATTTCCTTAAGAAGGCATTAAAAAATCCTCACAAACTTTCATACATCTTAAATTGGTTTATTAGTTCTGCATTCCCAAGGTGCAGTTCAGTTTTCTCACTGCATTGCATGAGTTATCCCCTAAAGGTTTGCCACATGATGGATTTCAGTTGCTATTAATTTTTCAATTTATTTATAATGCATAGATAAGCAAATGAAATATGTACCTCTGCTTCCTCTAGGGCAGCCTGTAGTTCACTTTCCTCTTGATCTATTTGTTTCTTTATTTTCTCCAATTCATGGATATGCTTTCCTCCCTCTGCAATTTGCTCAGTCAGGTCAGAAATCTCCTCTATTGAAATAATAACAATACCCAAATCAGTTGAAAAAATGAAAAATCCAGTGTATCTTCCTACCATCTTGAAGTAGAATGATTACAAAGACTCACGCTGTAAGTTCTTATTCTCTCGCTTTAGCGTTTCAAGATGGTCCAGGGATTCCTCGTAGGCATTCTTCACCTTGAATAGCTCAGTGCTGAGGGAGCGGGACTCCTTCTGGGAAGCTTCCAGTTCAGCCTGAGTTTCTTCATACTTCTGTTTCCATTCTGACAGGACCTGGAAGTACATGGATACTATAGCCTCTGTAACCCAGAATCATGCCTCCTTTCCTAGGAAGTGGGTCTCTGCGGACTACCTTATCAAAGTTCCTCTGCTTTTTGTCCAGGGCCGCACAGGCTGCGTTTGTTCTCTCCACGTCCAGCATGAGGTCCTCCACTTCATTCTGGAGCCGCTGCTTGGTCTTCTCAAGGGAAGCACATTTGGCGTTCACGGCTTCCACATGTTCCTCAGCATCCTGCAGACGCTGGGCCAGCTTCTTCCTGAAAAGTTCATCAGTGTGAGTGACGAAGAGCAAAGTCAGAATTATCATAGAGAACTCTCTCAGGCTGCTGACTAGGGTAACATATTTTCTCAAGATTTTTTTTTTCCTATGTCCTAAGTTTTTATGGTTTTCTAAAATATCTCTCAGTACTCAATACTCGCTTTATCTTATCTAGAACTTTTCCATTGTGAATTGTTATCTTAAAAGTTGTCAAACATATTTATGAGGTCATTTGGTATATGTATGTGGTAATGACAGAGAGGGAGAAAGAAAGAGAGAGAACATGCAGGAAGCACATTAGCTGAATGAGTAATGTGAGAGTGAGGAAGAAGTAACAATCTTGACTTGAACAGGAAGATCTCATCAAAGAATGTGAGCATTAAATAAGACACTAAAACGTTTTCTAGTATGGTCCTCTTTATAAGTAAGGAAACTGTGATCCAGGGTGCCATGTTCAAGTTAATCAGTAACTTTTGGGTTTGGTGATCCATCATTACCATTATTACACTTCCCAAATACCCTCCAGAGTCTTACTGGTACTTCAGCAGCCCATACTCTCATATAGAATGCTTCTTCTGAAAGTGCTTGTCAAGCCCCCTCACTCTGTTTAATTCTAACTATGGAGCTATATCAAATTTAGAGTAGCTTCCTTAACTGGGAATATAATGATTATTTTCTCCATATGTAACTCCCTTAAGTTTTATTCCACAAATAGTGTGAGTAACTAGTAGATGAATTCATTGATTTTTGTTGTTAGTTATTGATGGCAACGTGTGACTTATTCTAAATTTTCAATATTCCAGGTAGGGATATACTGATTTTTTTCAATGATAATATTTGTAATAATATACCAGATAGCTTGAATGTCTCCATTTTTCCTTGAAGTAAAATCATTTTGCTTAATTCATCAGGAATGATCTGATAATTATTAATTAATTTTGGTGGAAATTTAAGATGCTTTGGCAGTACATCAGATTGGAGACAGGGCTCTAGTCTTGGCCCATTCTCCAGTGGATATTCACTGAACTGTTAGAACATGGTAGAATCTACCATTCTACAATCAAGTAGACTGAAATACTTTACTTATATCCATACCTAGAATGTTATCTTTCTGGCACTTACTTGGCCTCTTCCAGCTCCTCTGTGCGCTGGATGGCATCGGTCTCATATTTGGTCCTCCACTGGGCAACCTCGCTGTTGGCCTTGGACATTGCCCTCTGCAGCTCAGCCTTGGCTTCCTGCTCCTCCTCATACTGTTCCCGCAGCAGGTCACAGTCGTGACGGGCTGACTGCAGGGCGTGGGCCAGGGCATTCTTGGCCTGGATCAACCAAAAATTATGTAATCTAAGTGTACATTCTGATCATTGATAGTCTCTCTGTGAAGTTCATTTGTGTGTCATGCTGCAAAGTTCAAATAATTGAAGTATCAGCTGGAGAATTCTCACCTTAGACTCCTCTTCTAGCTGCCTCTTTAATTCCTCAATTTGTTGTGTAAATGCTTGTTTGCCTCGGGATAGCTGAGAAACCATAGCATCTTTCTCATCTAGCTGTCGTGAAAATTCGCCTGTGAAAGATAAAACGTTAGTGATTTAATTCTGTTGTCTAGTGAAGAATAATTTAAAAACAAAATAACATTGAACGCCTGGTTTCATACGATGAAAAGAATGACTGAAGAGCTTTGATGCTGTTAGAAAACCATTTCTTACTTTTTCAGAAATGTGTATTTTTATTTGATGTCTTCGGATTTTGGTATTTTTTTGTTTTTTGGTTCTTGTTAGTAATGCTGAGGCAACAAAAATCTCAGCCTAGGGAGATTAATTTTTTTTCGCGTTGTAGCTTATAATCTTTCTTTTGAACACATCACAATAAGAAGATGAAAGAACAGCAAATAAATGATGTGTGAGCTTACATGACCCGAGAAATTATTTGTTTGAGTGGTAGACCGTCATACAAAGCGTAAGAATGTTTCAGTCAGTGATGGACTGCATGTTTGACGGTGGTTCCTATATTTAGTAGGTTATTCCATCTTGGTTTGTATAAGTACATCTGTAATGTTTACACAAAGAAAAAAATTGCCTAATGACACATTTCTCAGAATGTATCCCCATCACTAGTTGATGCATGACTATATACAGGTAGATGCTGGCCTTTCATCCCACCTCTCCAAAGAGGTGGTCATTTACTGACCTGATTCTGTGTGTAACCGTGCCTTCTGTGTTGACAGCTCATTTATTAAGCGTTGTTGCTCCTCCTCCTTTGTTTTCACTTCGCTAAGCTGGTCCTCTAGTGTACGGCACATTTTCTCCAGGTTTCCCTGTGGTAGGCAGTAGAAAACAGGGAAGAGGACACATTTCTATTTGAGAGTCTGGGATATGGAGATATATAATTACTCGTGGAAAGAGGTAGAGTTTTGTTTGCTTTTCTATCTGCTTCAAAGCCCTGCATGGTGCCTTGGAAGTAGGAGAGGCACAAAATTTTGTGCCTTTTAAATTAACTGAATGAGTAAATGATTGTGAAAATCAGAGTAGTTTCTTTTGAAGACAGACATTTAAATTTTGCATCATAGAGTGTATGGTTTTAGGTTTCTTTTCTGTAATTGCATTCTATCATGGTCATACTGACGACATTTATAGTGATATTTAACAATAAGGCATGAAAATTGAAATGATTCAATATAGTGATACCTATAAAAATAATTTTAAAATTTGAAATAACATCCAAGTGCAGTTAAAGTGGATATAATCACATATAAACGTGATAATTTTGAATCATTCCATGTAAAGATGAAAGGAGATAAAAACCTTGGCTTTGGAGACAGTCTCCATGTTACTAGCAAGGTCGTCGATCTCCATCTTCATTTCACTCTTCTCCTTCTCCAGTTTCTGTTTGACCCTCTGCAGGTTGTCTATCTGCTCCCCGAGTTCAGCCACGCTGTCTGCGTGCTTCTTGCGCAGGGTGGCCGCCGTGGCCTCGTGCTGCAGGGTGGCCTCCTCCAGGTCTCTGCGCATTTTCTGGAACTCAGCCTCCCGCTTCTTGTTCATCTCAATCTGGGCTGAAGTGGCCCCGCCAGCCTCTTCCAGCCGCTCGCTGATCTCCTCCAGCTCCCGGGACAGGTCAGAGCGCTGCTTCTCTGCTTTGGCCCTGGAGGCCCGCTCTGCCTCGATTTCCTCCTCCAGCTCCTCGATGCGGGCCTGGGAGTGACATGTCAACATTAATGAGAATTCATAGCAGTTTTGATTCCTATAGTACCCAGAAAAGGTGAAAGTTATGACTTACCTGTAACTCCTTGATCTTCTTTTGCAGCTGCATCTCAAGCGCCTGTTCATCTTCAATCTTGCTTTGCAGATTGCTCATTTCAAACTCTTTCCTGTTAGAAGAGCAGCACATTAGTTCACATTACATTAGTTCACATTGATTCTCTTTTCCATCTTCTCTGCCATGTGTATTCAAATGTCTTTATATTGCTGCTTTAAAGAAGTGAGTAGCTCATGCCTTATGTTTACCATTTTCATTAAATAAAAAGTCAGTCTTTTCCCTTTGCATTTCATGAAGTAATAGTTTAGATATATTTAAAATATATTTTTTATCCAAATTGATAATACAGCAAGAAATTTGCAATTGGATTATATTATACTGACTTTTTGAGTTTCTCATCCAGTTGTTGTTTGTCATTTTCTATGTCCGTTGTGGATTCTTGGGCCAATTTTAAGTCACCTTCTAGTTTCCTTTTAGCTCTTTCTAAGTCCATGCGAAGTTTCTTTTCTTGTTCCAGAGATCCTTCAAGCTAAATTTATAATGGGTTTAAAAATTTATTTTAGTTCCATTACTAAACTACCATATCTTACTTGTCTTCAAAGATACACATAATTTTAAAAGACATACCAAATAGTATGAGAACTGTAGTTTCCAAAGCATCATTTAATTAAAGCATTTTAATTAAAGCATCATTAATAGTTGCACATCATAATTATTTATTTATCTTAAGGGGAACCACTGTGTTTTTCATACTTACATCATCCACTTGCTGCTCTAGCTTGGTTTTCGCTTTGGTCAGGGTGTTGACTTTGTCCTCCTCTGCCTGCAGGTCATCCAGGGTCTGCTGGTGGGCCTCTTGGAGGGCCTTCTTCTCCTTGGTCAGCTTTGCAATGGTTTCATCCAGACCTGCCATCTCTTCTGTGAGGTTTTTAACCTTTAGATTTGAACAAGTTATAGTAATGTTAATGACATCCTGTTATCTTGATGAAAAACATAGTAAATCAGTGTCATCCTGAGATGAACAATGGAAATTAGAAACGAATCCAGGCGTCTGTAGCTTAAAAAATATGGAAAACAAAGGTCATGGTAAATAGAAATGATAAAAGCTACAGAGATAACATAACTAGGATAGTATTTTTCTTTTATATTCAATAACTTCAAGTTTAAGCTTTTCATTAAAATATCTCAGTAGCAAGTTGGCATTATAATATTCTAAAATGGGTCATGATTTGTACCTTGTTCTCTGTGGCATGTTTCTCCTTTTCCACCTTGGCCAGTGTCAGCTCAAGGTCATCTATGTCTTTCTTCAGTTCTGAACATTCATCCTCTAGTTTCCTCTTCTTGGCCGTCAGCTCAGCATTGATCTCTTCCTCATCCTCAGCTCTCTCAGTCACCTCTTTGATTTTTGCTTCAAGCTGAATTTTGGTTTTAATCAATTGGTCACATCTTTCCTCTGCATCAGCCAAGCCATCTGCTTCCTAAAGGGGGAAATGAAACATTTTCATTTAACTAAACTGTATCTGCAAACACAGAATCATTTATTAAAAGGTGGAAACTTCATTGACTTAACCGGTTTGGTCAACATATATGCCAACTAATTTACCAACTTTAAAAAGAATCAAATAGACAATGTTAGTAAAGTCAATATTCTGATTAACATATCCTCTGTATGTGAAAAGTCAAATGAGGAAAACTAGAAATTCTAAGATTCAGTTTTTTCACATTCAAATGAGTGTTAACAGCCTTTTCTGTTCAATTAGAAATATATATAATTTCTAATCATGCACAAAACATTCACAAAGGAGAGAACAATTTATGTAATAAAAGTCTAAAAGAAAGGAAAAATGTCTTTTTCTGACTGCTTGTTGAAGACCAAACTATATGTGAATGTATATATTAATGTGCAGCACAGTTTGTGCCTTTGTATCTATTGTTGCTTTAAGTCTGAGTCTTAGTATTTTTGAGAGGCAAATAATTACAACAAATGCTTTAGTGGAAACCATTTCTTTATGAACCTTATATTAAAAAGATTCTCATATCCAGTTATATTGTGATTGGATGATAAGATGCGACTGAACTGTACAACGTATGATACTCACAGATTGAACTTGGAGTTGTAAGTCATTTTTCTCTTGCATCAGAGTTACCATTTTCTCTTCAAGTTCTTTCCTTTTCGCTTCTGACTTAGCTAACTCTTCTTTGGTTTTTTCAAATTCCTCCTTCATGTTGGCCATCTCCTTCTCCGTCTCTGCACTCTTGAGAAGGGGCTTGATCTTGAAATATAGCTTCATCCAGGGCCAGTGCTTGACATTCATGAAGGCACGGACATTGTACTGGATGCAGAAGATGGACTCTCTGTAGGAATAAAAGAAAGATGTAAATGAAGGGGAGTGTGAAAAGTTACCTATCACTTAACAGAAGTAATGACTGTTTTGAATTCAAGTATGAAAATGTGAAGGAGGACTTGGCCTCTGGGTTCCTCACCTCCTCTCCATCATCTTCTTGAACTCCACCCTCATCAGGTACCCTCTGCACATGGCTTGAGTGCGTGTGATGAGTTCAGCCAGCTTTTCATCTCGCATCTCCTCTAGAGTTCCCAGCAGGCCAGCTTTAAAGAAAACCTTGTCAAAAATAAGTTAAAAATGTTATTTCCATTTACAAGAAAGTCTGAAGGAGAAGAAATTATGACAGATAGAAATTTGGATCATACCTTGGTATGACCAAATTTGTACTGGATGTGGTCAATGTCAATAGACCCTAGAAGTTTCTCAGCAGCTTTCTTGCTGTCAATGAACTGACCCTCTGGAATAGCACTAGCATTTAGAACCTTGTATCTGTCAGAATAAAAAGAATATAAAAATGAGATTTATCTTCACTGGAAAAAAGGAAAGTAGAACTCTTGATAACTATCATTTAAAATGATAGATTAAGTTTTAGATAAATAATTCCATTAAAGAAATTGAACAGCACTTTGTGCAAAACAGTGCTTTGTTCAAAACTTGGCAAGATATGATGAAAAACTTATGATACTGTAAACCAAATCTTCTTTCTTTATATTCACCTTTCATATAATTGTATTTCATTAGTCAAGGAAAAATAAAGGAATGAATATGTGGTGATTTTGATCTAGACCACCATACTGAAAGGAAATAATGATGAGACACAAACCTCTGCTTGAAGTCTGCATAAAGGATTCTGCTTGGGAACCCCTTCCTGCAGATGCGGATGCCTTCCAGCACACCATTACACCTCAGCTGGTGCAGGACCAGTTCGTGCTCCATGGCCCCTAAAAAAAGATATATTTTCTATATAATAGTCTAATGAGAAGTCATACTGGAGTCTTATTTCGATATCAGAAGTGTCTTACCAGGAGTTTTAGTTTCATTGGGAATGAGGCATCGTACAAAGTGGGGGTGAGTGCTCCTCAGGTTGGTCATCAGCTTATTTAAATTCTCCTATAAAACCATATGAAATGCTTTTAAATAGTTTCTGGTTACTTCTGCATGATATCCCTAGCAATAATTTGCAATGTTACTCCCGTTTCATGTTTTAAAGACCTGTCTTTTAGGAAGAAATGATGGTGACCAAGAGTATAGATACGAAGTTATGGATTACACAAATCAAGTAACTTCAGTTTGTTTTTCTCAAGCACTGCCAATCAGAGACTATATTTGTATTGAGGCTTTGGTCACATGAAGTAGATATAATTGGAAACTGGTTGTTTTTAGAGAAGATTTGATTTCATGTGAAATTTCTCAAAACCAGATCATTCATATTTGAGGCTTAAAGGGGAAATTTATTTCATTTATTATAAAGTTTGATATAAGAGACACACTGTGAGTCTTCTTTTTGTTAAAGTTTTCCTAAGGTATTTTCAGAGATTTTTTTTCAGAATAATGCTTTCTTTAACTTCACTATATATTTCTTTACATATTTTTAAAGTTATAACTTAATTTTTTTTACAAAGTAATATTATGTAATTGAAGAATATATTCTACCCTGAATAGAGCTGACACTGTCTGGAAAGAAGAACCCTTCTTCTTGCCACCTTTCTTTCCACCACCACTTTCTGAAAAATAAAATAGAAAAATCGTAATTATTTACAAAATCTTAAAGAACTGTCCATGGACATCAACTGCCAAAACTCCCTTTGCAATTTAAATTTTCACTCATTCACTTGTGTCATTCCTATTCTACTTTCCATTTCTCTCCATCAACTATAGACTAATAAAATATAAGCATTGAACTACATTATAGGCATTTAGGAAAATAACAACTGTATGTGAGAAGGGTCAACATGGAGAAAGGAAAGGACCTGTATATACCAAATAGAATACAAATTTCTGTTGTATTCCAGTTCATCCAACTCTGTCCCCTCAAGTAAGTACTGGGGAGACAGAGTAGAAATGCCTCCTTAGTGCACACATCACCCAGACAACAGGCATGTTTGCTTGGTGCCAGGTAAATAAGCCTCTGTTAGTGTGCAGGGAAATCCTATTTTCTATTGGCCTGTGCTACTGTACTATTTCTTGTGTATCTGGTCCTGGGGGACCTAACAGAACTTAAATTCCTCAAATACTACTGCCCTGAAAAGGGATTTCCTTTTCTCCAACTTAGCTGGATCTTTGAAGAAACAACTACCCGTACAGTGGTAGAAATGTGCTGTATAATCCTTAGCAAGTCATTTTGCCTCTCTGAGTCTCATTGGTGAAATATGACATGGACTAAATAATCTAGTGTCAATTTTAACTCTGAAAGTCTATAATTGTATGACTAAACCATACTTACTAAATATACTTCCTTTCATTTGAATCATATTGGCTTGGATTTTCATGTTAGGCTGTGTTATAACTGTGTCTGTCTCTGAATAAATTACATTTCTATTTTGTGTCACTAAGAACATATTGATGATATTAAAAATGACCTGCTTCAGCAGCTTGTCCTCCAGCGAAGAGGAAAGCCAGAGTCTTCATTGCTGACTTCTGGTACAGCCCAACCACGGTCTCATTCAGGGGGTCCTTGTTCTTGTCAAGCCATCCCGCGATGTTATAGTCCACGGTGCCGGCATAGTGCACCAGGGAAAAGTGCGCCTCGGCCTTGCCCTTGGCAGGCTTGGGCTTCTGGAAGTTGTTGGACTTGCCCAGATGCTGTTCATACAGCTTGTTCTTGAAGGAGGTGTCTGTGGCCTTGGGGAACATACACTCCTCTTCCAGGATGGAGAAGATGCCCATGGGCTAGAAGTAGGAAAAAGGGATGATAATGATGAGTTCATCAGAAAAAATATGCTTCAGGAGTTTATTTACTTCATGGAAACCTGAAAATACAGTTTTCCAAAAGACTTGGAATGATTATAAATTAAATAGGCACGATCCTAATCCTATTGCCTCTCCTCTACTAGTGAAATATGAAACAATTGTGCACTAAAGTCATATGGAAAATACATTTGCTAAAAAACTCAGTTAAAAAAAAAGGAAACCCTTCTGTGCCATTTAGCAAAGTCTATGTCCAGAGCATAAAATTAAAATTTTGAACTGCCGTTTCAAGATTGAATTCCTCTCTCTCTCTCTCTCTCTCTGTCTCTCTCTCTGTCTCTCTGTCTCTCTCTGTCTCTCTCTGTCTCTCTGTCTCTCTCTCTCTGTCTCTCTCTCTCTCTCCCCTTGTTTCCCTACCGATAATGTAACTTCCTTCCTTCACTTCAAATACAGAAATGGTGAAAGCATGAAGAGAAGAGATTATAGATAATGACTTAAAATTATCCATTCCCAGGGGAAGAGTGCATCTCTCATTGAGTAATCAAACCTCTTTGCATTCTAAGCTACATTTCCCACTGCTGTGTAGTTTGTGATGATAATTTGGTTTTGCTTTGTAAGCAGATTGACTCTTTTCAGTGACAAATTTGATATGAAAGACTGATAGAATTCAGCATTGATGACTTGCTTCAGTCACATATTATCTCCCCAAAACTATTTTGACTTTCCAGAAACTGATACTAGTGAAGAAAAGAAAAGAATAGAAAATATAGTTTTTAAGAACAGTAGGGATATTATATCACCTAATTAAGATATTTTTTTTTTCCAACTTGGACAGACCTACTCTGCTTTTAGACTCTCATCCTTTTGTGTGAATTTTGTCAAAAGTGAAGTTTTCCTGAATGGAAGTTGCATTTACTTCTCATTTTCCACTTCTTAGGGTAGGGTTTACATATAACCATATGCTTTATTGGTATCAGTAGATAAATGATGAATTCTCAATACACTTTTGAAAGAATTTAACTGTTGCTTGATGAGTTTTAACATAGTAAGGACTAATAAAACTTTCGTTCCATGCTCTTGATAATGGGGAATGCAGAGTTTATTTTCAAGATAAGGTCATAGAAAGTATTGGCGTTTATTCAATATTCTTAACGACTACAACAATTGAAGAACTAACCTTCCAGTCTCTAGGACATCATGACATATCCTACCTTGATGCCCATGAAAGGTCACAAATGCACAGTATACCATCATGGGTTCAACAGTACTAATTGCAATACTAGTTGTAATGACAATCCTTTCTCCCATATACATAAATCATGCAGAAATGAAAGAGAGAGTGAAGTTATTAGAGGGAAAAAACATAAATATCTGGTTATGTTAATCCTTTTTTAGAAGCTACTTTATTCATTAATAACTGATCACAATGACATACCTTACAAGTGATCAGAGTACACAAGTATGTCATTAAACATCAATTGCTTGTTCTTTGAGAACTGAGGTAGCAGTTAAGTACTAGGAGGTGAACAATTGATATTTTATGTCTTGAACACTTGGTAAGTCATACTAACCTTCTCGATGAGCTCAATACAGGCAGCCAGGTCCATCCCGAAATCAATGAATTCCCACTCGATGCCTTCCTTCTTGTACTCCTCCTGCTCCAGCACGAACATGTGGTGGTTGAAAAACTGTTGCAGTTTCTCGTTGGTGAAGTTGATGCACAGCTGCTCCAGGCTGTTGAACTATAAGAAAGGATAAATATAGGAAATTATTCATAACAATATTTGTATTCATAGAGTAGCTACAAATAATTTATTCTGAATGTAAGGTATTTTGGCTTATTAGATTACAAATATTCGCATTGTTTCCTTAATATATGACATAATTATAAACAAAGGATAATTGATTCCTCAAATATTTTACTTTCTAAATAACTGCATGACATTATTAGGTAAAGTTAAGTAAGGATATCTTTTAAATACTCCGTTAGAGTAATTTAAGTATTTCTATACTCATGTGCTTGGATGCAGAATAGATTTTTAGTTTTTTAACTTTTCATAGGCCATTCTTTGAGGCTAATAGAATTGAAAGAGAAAAGCTGTGTTTTTTACTGCCTATTTTCTTGTTTTCATATCTCTTCAAAGATCCTTCTTTGCCACAAATTCATTTTGTACTTTTTGTAGCGATCATTTTTGAATACTCTACAGGATGGGTCAAATGACTACTTATTTGCATTTGCAAATTATCTGTCTGTTCCCAACTCACATCAAAGATCTCAAAGCCAGCGATGTCCAAGACACCAATGAAGTACTGCCTGGGCTGCTTGGTGTCCAGCTGCTGGTTGATGCGGGTGACCATCCACAGGAACATCTTCTCATAGACGGCTTTGGCCAGGGCACCCACTGAGTTGTACACCTTCAAGAAGAAAGGGAGTTTAATTTTTTGAATTGAAAATAGCAAGGACCTTGTGTCTCCTGTGATTCTAATGAATAAAGGAGTTTAAGTCATATTTACCTGCTGCACAGTCTGGCCTTTGGTGACATACTCATTGCCGACCTTGACCCTGGGGTAGCAGAGGGCTTTGAGCAGGTCAGCAGAGTTCAGACTTGTCAGATAGGCAGCTTTGTCAGCCACTACATGAACAAGAAAGGAACAAGGAAACTGACCATGGCTTACCTAATGGAAGGCATGAATTACGATGACAAAGAACATGTGGTTGAAAAAGTTATATTCAAATAGTAATCTGTGCAAATATAGTAACACTTATTCATTTGTTCATTGCTTCAAAGACATCACCATCTTTTATGATAATTGTAGCATAAATTTATTTGCAATGATAATTGAAGCTTGGGGAATCAGATAACCTGTGAAATATTAAGTATATAGCAAAAGTAGACCACAAAGAAAAGTAATTTAAGAAATGCTGATCTAGTGGAGTTGTAACAGGAAAATTCAAATGTTTTTATTCTTTATTGTATGTGGATGCACAAATTATTCATTGGATAAAAATATTTTAATCAAGTAGCAAATGCTTTGTTACAAAAGGTAAATGAAGAACGGAATCAGTAAAAATCACATCTCCAGAAATCTGCTCATTCATTTAAAACATCAGGCAGTTTGACATTTCTTTCCCCTCATTTGTCAAATGAGTTAAAGGGAGTAAAAGAGCAGTCTCTGCCTCTGAGGAACTGATGGTGTTAGTTCTGTCATTTGAAGGGGATCCTTAAGGAGTGGTACCTTCAGTGCCGTCTGGCTCCGCTTGCTCCTCTCGTTGCTTTTGCTTGAATTTCATGTTCCCATAATGCATCACAGCCCCAGTGAGCTTGTAAATGGCCACCTTTTCATCAGAGCTGAAGCCCAGGATGTCCACAGCACTCTGTGGAAAGAGTTCAGTTTAACTCCGCTTAGTTAGAAACATGGCAGACTCTCAGGTGACTGGAGTCTGCTGCCCCATTCTTTCCTCATCATGCTGTGTCTTATATTTGACTAGCAGTTTTTCATTTTCAAAAAACTTTTATGTTCTTCACCATTTGATTCACATAGAAACATTAAGAGACATTAATAGTCATTACTTGAGCAATGTGGATAGTAAAGACATCATGTGACTTGGTCACACTCACTTATCCAGGATTCAGCCATGGCTTTTGAAACCAAGGCCACTGCTTTCTATTTCTCTACATTAGTCTGTCTTTTCTGCAGTCTCACAAGTCTGTTTGTTCTTTCTCCTACACCGCCCTAGCCTAATGCGTAATCAGAGTCCTTCTTCCTACCCTCATGAGCAAAAATGTACATTTGGGAAGAGACCATGAGAACAGCAGTCCATCTGAGTTTTTTCCCCCCATATCTGCAGATGCTTCTCTGATATCAGGTTACAGCTCAGCTGACCCTGATGTTCCTGACAATGAACTTTTTCTGGGCATTATTTAAGTGGAGAAGAGACATTTGTGAAAGGAACTTTCTCATTTTATTGAAATATTTTTGTGACTTTATCAGAAAAGTATATCACTCTTGTCTTCTTCCAGATTACTGCCTTTTAGTTCCAACTCATTGGCTCAATGTTTTTACAGAAACTAGATGTTATTACAGAAATCCTGGAGCAAAATTGTGAATTTTTTAAAATTAAGGAGTAGTATTCAACTTCATTTAATTTTGATATGTAGATATAATAAGTTATAGAGAGTAAAATTTTTGATCAGATAAAGGTACAAAGAACTTAAATATTTCTTGAAAACATTTTAATAGAAAAAGCATTTTTTGCAAGCAACTTTCATTTCTATCTTGAAATGTCAGAATATTCCCATTGGTGCTAAAGTTAAGAATAATTAAAAATGATTGACTTTAAAAATTTGAAAGAAAACACAACTATGTATAAAGTATATGTATAAAGAAAATAAACTTAGGGAGGGGTGAGCAAATTGGGTAAAAGGGGTCAATTATATGGAGAAGAGAGCACTGTATTGGTGGTGGTGAACTTAATATATTATATACATAAATGTTGAATCAAAATGATGCACATGTTAAACCTATATAATGTTATGATGCAATGTTCCTTCAATGACATTTATTAAAAAAAATGTTTTAAAACCAAAGAATAATCTTAGAAAAAAAATAAAAGCAAAAGAGAAGGGGTAGAATCTATAGTTCCCAAAATAAAATCTCATGGAGTCTTTAAAAGAGTATTTTTGAGGTAGACAATACATTCTTTCTATTGTTGCATGGGGAGGGGAGACTTAATCCTATTAGCCAATAAAGGTACATTTGAAACAAAGTTCTTGTTTACGTCTGACTATGGAGTAGCTGTGGGAATTTCATGTTCTGTTATAAAAATGTGAAATGTTGTAGCTTTTCCCCAGATTCTTGGGTATATGCTCTAGCATAGAATAGAAGAATAACATCACTGTTAAACTACAAAAATTGACCAAAAATGACTTACAAAAAAACAGAGTCAGCTAGTCAGGGAATACCAAAGACCTAAAATTCATTAGTGACATTAAAACTTATTAATAGATGAGGGAGGGAGCATCGAAACATCCTATAACTTTATTCTAGGGATAAGAAAGTCTGAAAGGCAGTATTGCCTATTTAGTTTTTCTGTAATGCTATCCACTTGAATAAAGAAGAGTGTTGCATATTGGAAAGTTAATTTGCCTTTGCATTATATGTGTAACTTACATCTGTGGCCATCAGCTCTTCCTGATCATCAATACTGGGCACTGTAATTTCACCTTGACTGACAAAGGCAAAGTCATATGGGTTGGTGGTGATCAGAAGCATCTCTGTACACATGGAAAAGAACAAACAGTTACTTTGGGTTATCAGAAATATTTCAGAGGGACTTCTTACTTATTCTTTGGTAGAAGTGCATCAAAGATAGTTCTTACCAATAAGCTCTGGTTTCTTATTGGACATGATTTGATAAAATATATGGTAGCTTCTTTCCGCTTTCAGCTGGAAAGTAACTCGGGACTTTTCTAGCAGATCTGAAAAGACAGAGTAAGCACATCAGAAGAACAGGCCACAGTGAAAAACTAAACGTTTGAAAAATTCACACAGTGTAACTAAGAACAAGAAAAAGTACTCTCAATTACTAATAATTATTAACTTACATGTTTCAATATCTGCAGAAGCCAGTTTGCCGGTGGCACCAAAATGGATCCTAATGAACTTACCCTAAAAAGGCAAAGGAGAACTTATTGTACATATTAATAGGAAGACACTATTTCTTTAGCTATGGGCCAAACAGATAAAAAGATATTGATGTCACATGTACAGAAATGCCAGTGTGGATCCTCACATGAAAAACAAAACCAAGAGACTTACAAAACGAGAGGAGTTGTCATTCCTCACGGTCTTGGCATTGCCAAAGGCCTCCAGTAGGGGGTTGGCACTGATGATTTGATCTTCAAGGGTCCCCTTAAGAGAAATGAATAAGAGAGGTAAACTCTTAAAATATGAGTAGCACTCTGCTAAAGTAAGTTCCCATTGACCTCCTCCCCTTCCCCCTTCATAGTGTTCTATAACTTTTGAGTGAGAAGGATGATAAAATGGGGTAGGGACACTCTAGATGTGGCCTTGATGTCTATATCTCTTAGTCCACTTTTTCCTTCTGATAATAGTTGTGAGGACTTTGACCTATTGAATCATCTAGTATGTCTCATCCTCATAAACCCTTTCAAGATTTATTTTCCAAATCCTGGCATTCCATGCAAGTTGATTGCTTTGGTTCTGAAGTACCTTGATGAAAGGCACATTTTTTAAAAGTCTGTTATTTCTTCTATCCTCAGGTGAATATCATACCCACCTGCATTTTGCCAGAAGAAGCCTCCTCCTTCTTCTTGTCCCCAGTAACTGCAATTGTTGCAAAGTACTGGATGACACGCTTCGTGTTCACAGTTTTTCCTGCACCAGATTCTCCGCTGTCAAGTCCAAAGAGGAAAAAGTCAGAATTTAAGGTTGTAGTAACCACTACAGAATTCAGTTGAGAGAAAGACATGAAATTTACTTACGTAATCAGAATTGACTGGTTCTCACGATCTATAAAAGAGAAACTAAAGATACTTAAAACATAGATTAACAATGGTACTTTTTGTCCTGCTCTCTCTGATGCACCATCATGAGTATCAAACCCAGGTCCTTGGTTTTCATGGCTTGCACCTTAACATCTGAGCAATAGGAGGGTACTAATGACAGTACTTATAAACTCAAAATTGTCTGATAACAATCCTTACTCATAAAAGAAAAAGCTATGTCAATTAGTGTGTTACCTTTTTAATAAGATTCTTTTAAAATAGGTAGAAAAATTGTGCTAATCAATCATTGTTAGACTCCTATTAATGCATTATTTCACCATACTATTCATAAGAGTAAATCTGTCATCAGATAAAAAGTAGTTTCAAGTCCCATTAGGTCTTCTGGTTCACAGCTCAAAATCTTGTCATGTTATTAATGTGCAATCCAAGATTTTACATATTAATTGTGATAATTTACCACTCTGAAAGTTCAAAGTTTACTTTTTAGGAGAGATGATACAGTAACTATGGTTAAAATGTAAAATTGATTCCTAAATTTGGTTAATTTTCATCTGGAATTAGCATTAATTAATTTGGATTTTAGCCTAGAAATCTGAGAAAAATTCCCTATATATATTTTTAAAACACATAATATAATCTATACATATACATACATATATATACATACATACACATACATATGGGAATGGGAATTGGTCCATTTTATTATAAATATATTTTTCCAATCACCATTATTTTTCTATTTATTATATTACAAATTATATTATTACTGCTATTATTATGCTCATGCAGAACACTTTATCCTCAAAGTACTGTCAGTATGCCTTCTTTGTTATCAATATACAAATACTTATTTCATAGCTGGTTATAGAACTTGTAATTATGGCCTCACTCACCAGTCAGCATGAACTGATAGGCATTGTCAGAGATGGAGAAGATGTGGGGCGGGGCCTCCTGGCGCTTTTTGCCTCGGTAGGCGGCCACCACCTCGGGGTTGTAGACCGGCAGCCACTTGTAGGGGTTGACGGTGACACAGAAGAGGCCTGAGTAGGTCTGTGACAAATGACAAGTTTGCTTTATCACCGATCACTTCATTCATCTGCTTTGGAAATACTGCAAGCTGAGAGGGACCTAAATGCTGTGTTAGTTCTCATAAGGTTTAATAATTTCGTTAATTTTCTTCTCCCTCTAACATCCACTGCTGTGCTGCACAAAACTTTGGTTTTCCAACAAATTGGGCTTTAAGTAGAAGGTTTCCACATGTGTATCTTCAAATATATCAGAATTTACAGCACTAACCAAATGACTAGGCTAGGATACCATTGTGGTAGCAAAATCTGAAATCAAGTCTTTGTTTTAGCTAACACAGTAGGTGGAGTTAGTGACAACTAATGCCAGGGAGGCACTCACGTAGATCATCCAGGCTGCATAGCGCTCTTTGAGGTTGTACAGCACAGCGGGCTCGTGCAGGTGTGTCATCATGGCCATGTCCTCGATCTTGTCGTATTTGGGAGGGTTCATGGGGAAAACTTGGTCTTCCTTAACTGTGACAGTCTATTAAGAAAAGATGGAGTCAGTGTGCATTCTCTTAGTAGAAAAACATTATATTTCCCCTCCTTTTTTTACTTACAGTTCCACCTTCTGTCTTGACTGTCACTTTCCCTGATTCCCTGCTTTGAACTGTACTTTTCACATAGGACTCCTTAGCATCCACCACAAAGACAGAATTCTTGGCATCAAAGGGCTTGTTCTGAGCCTCAATCCGTTCCTTTTCAGACTTTCGGAGGTAAGGAGCAGCCTCCCCAAAAACAGCCATCTCAGCGTCTGAACTCATGGCTGCGGGTTATTGATGGCACCACAACGCCCAGGTGTACCTAGAAGGACAAAACAGGAGTTGAAGATGCAGACATTGTTCTATTGATTCCACATTAATTTTCCGTTGTCATGCTTATTCCCTCACCCCTGCTTTCAAGGATTAAACCCTTTGTACTGCGTAAAGATGCTGAGTGATAAGAGCAGTGATCTGAAAACCTTACTTTGGTAGTTAAATTCTTCTGACATTTTAAGCCCCCATTCCATCCTCCATACAGTACGTTTTGTTGGGAAATAAGGAGGAACTGACGTTTCAATCAGCAACATTTGTGATGCCCCATGTGTGTTCGGATGTTTCTTTCTCTGTTGTTTTTCTTCTTCCCACACCCCTCCCCCTACCGTACAATGTGATGATGTAAAGAAATGGGACAATAACTGTGTCCAGTGACTTAGATGAGTGGTTTCATGTAAATGAACCTACTTTCAAAACTCAAATATTTTAGGCAAATATTCCTCTTGCCACAAATTATTAAATATGGGTATTTAAAAGTAGATGTATGAAAAGGCACATCTGTTCTTTTAATCCAGATGGACAACAGTTAATTAGCACAAATAAACTCCTCATTAACTGACAGGTATTAGATAAGTAAGTGAAAGCCGAAGATCCAAGAAATGATTCTGTCCTGACTCAAAATTAAATCTCTTTTATCAGTTCTTAAAATAGTGAAAGTCAGCAGAATAATCAAAATATAATTCTAGAAGGTTCTGGGGAAAAATAATAAATGAATTTAAAAATCGTAAGTGACTATGTTTTTAGTATATGCTTCTCTCTTTTTTTAGTTGCCTTTCAGCATACTATTTTTTTTAAATCTGATTCTTACTATTTTAGTATTCTCTTTCTTCTCCTCTTCATCCTCTTTTTTCCTTTTTTTTTTAAAAGAACACTCCTCTAAATATCTCTTTTGAAATGGATAGCTAATATAATGTTTCAAATCAAAATAAAATTTAAATCTTTTCCCAATGACTAATTATAAGAAAATAAATCCTCTTCCCTTAATGACAAGGAGTTATAGAAAGTGACCTTTGTTGAATGGTAATGGGATCAGTTTGTGGAAAGCAGCATCTTGGTTGTCAATGACAACAACCACCTCAACCTTTCATAAACTTTTCAAAAAGTCTTAGTCTTTTGCTGTCGGCATTAAACCTTCCCTTGACTTAGAATGTTAGATATGGAATCTGCCACATACTCTATCTGGAAAATCAATTTAGCTCATACCTGTGAAGTCTTTGATGATGCAGTGAAATTTAGACATATTTTCAGGGAACAAATATAGAAATGTTTAATGTGATGGTACTTTTTTTCCAAGGAGACCTGTTACTCTATTAGCTTGTGCTTCTATTTTTACCCCAGGCAATTTTGAATTAACAATACATTCCCATGTAGGGATTACAGTTTATCAAAACACATAGAAGGATGTTATCTTTCCCATCTCATATCTAAGGTCAGTGATTTCCCAACTTTGGGTCACAAGTCTCTAAGAATCCTCAGGTTTTTTAATCCACTGACAGTGATAATTGCTTCAAATTCTAGCAAGCAATATTTCATATACAATGTTTTCTCTTATTTTCTGAATGACTATAGATACTGCTGTAAGTATAAACTAATTTAAAATAATTATTAAAGGTATACTAGACTGTTATCATTATATTCCTAACGTAATACTAAAAGTACATGTCTCAATATATGGATTGGGTGAGATCCACTAAAGTTATGGTTCTAGGGAGAAGTGCCTGGAAACCATTAAATGTTATGATTCTTTGGAGGAGTACTTGGAAATCACTGACGTAGATCACAGATATCAAGAGCTAAAGAGATCTTAGCTGTCAGCTAGAATCTAGCCTCCTCACTTTACTAATGAGGAAACTAAGGTCCATAAGGTGGAGGGACATTCAATGTCTTAGGGGTTTAAGAGGTGGTTGTGGAACATAAGCTGTGTTCGCCTAATTTCAGGTTTAGTGCTAATTCCACTGTAACACTCTGCATTTCAACATATGCAACTAGAGTCAGTGATTGGCACCTAGAAACTTGTCCTGATCGATACATTGATAATTTTGCCCTTTGAGCTATCATATATATAATATATATATATTTATTGGTTAAGTTGAAGTAGTAGTTCACATAAAGGTTGCATGCCATCATTGTATCCTTTCTAAAGTTCTACTAACATGTGAAAGAGATAAGCTATCAAATTTTGTGTGGTTAAGTGGTCTTAATATCAAAATTTTATGAGAAGCCATTTTTATCCTATTTGTATCCTATTCCCTATACTAAACTAGGAAAAACACTGATAGCTTCTTCAGATGTAGTCATTTGTTCTTAGAGTGTAATAATAAATGACTCTTACCTCTTGTGTTACCAGATGAAGAAGGTGGCAGGCTCAAAGCAGACAACTACTGTTGAAAGAAAAAACAAACAAGAGAATGCAGATTCTTTTGTTTTCCATTTAATAACAAAATACTAGTAATTATATTGTGGACAATGTCATCCTTAGGAATGTTGGAAAGAAAAGTTAAGATTTGGAAAACAGTAGCTACCTCCCTTAAGTGAATAATCATCATCAGGAATGTAAAACTGTCCGTGTTCTTGTACATATACATACCTTAAAGAATTTTGAGGAAGGACAGGACAGAGGCATCTCAGCTCCACTTTTATAGAGACCATTCTGCAAACACAGCAGCCACCTCAGCTGTCCTAGTTGGGAACCTACTTGGCAAAACCTTTTTTGGCAATCTCTTTGCACAATATTCACTGACTGTAGCTGTGAATGGATATAATTAGAAATATTTCTTGTCACCTATAAATAATTTGACAGAGGATGATCTAGGCTTTTTTGTAGGCATTTGATAGGGGATGGGGATTCAAGGCTGTTTCTCTGGCTTTCCTGTTGTGACATTCATCACAAAATTCAAATCTAGATCCTTCTTACTCTCCTGCCTATAAAATTGTTCCAACAGAATGAGTCTGAGGTGAGGAGTTTTAGGACTAATTGATTTGTTAGTGCATGGAGCCATTAAGGAGAACAGATGAATTTTAGATCTGACGCTCTGATTGGAATCAGTGAGTAATGGATATTAAAGCAGAAAATCCCTAGCCTGTGTCTGGATTTTAGAAACACTAGAGATAAGACGCTTTTAAAGTTGGAGCATCTAAACATTAAGAAGAAAGTGAATTCTCATATTAGGCAGTGCTGATGGGCCAGTGAGTCCTAAGGAATTTAGAATAGATCTAAACACTTCTGTTCCTTTTCGGGAGGACTTGTATAGAGCTCTCCAAGTCCTGTGTTTTCACTGAGGGAACAAGAAGATGCTGTGAGATGTCCCGTGCGTATTTCCACTGCATAATGGAAGGAGACATGAATATCCATTCCTAATTCATGACAGTCTGTAGCTCTAATGAGGTGGGTACCACATACTTTTATTTTAAAGTCGGATGAAAGACGTGTTATACAGTGCTCTCCTTGTGAACTGAGAAGATGAGTGGGCCATCACATATGCCCATGATACTCATAAGTTGGGATTTGGTGGTTTTGCCACATAAACAGCTGTTGCTGAATATGACAGGAAATCTCTGTAAGTGTTTCTCTAAGATTGGGTGTGAGATTTTTGACTATCATCGCCTATCTTAAATTACTGATTAATGTGATCACTGTTTTTATATACTCTATTGACCTAGAAATTTTCTTTACCATATTAAAAGATTGAATCTTTTCTACTTTTTAATATACTTATATCTAATACTGTGAAATAGGTAGTTGGGCTTTTTTAAAAACAAAATTTCCATGGAAATGATTCAAGTCTAGCGTCTTGCCCAAGCCAGAAAGAAGAAACATCTGATTTTTTTCTAAATTAAGATTTTCCGCAGCTCATTTATTTTTCACTTTTTTTGAAACTTAATATCTAAATTACAGGTATAATACATATTATCAAACACATGTACTACTTTTGATAATGAAAACTCTAACAAGAAACTATGGATGAGACCAAGACACACAGTGTGAGGTATACAGCTGTAGTTAACAAGGACTCTCTGCCTAAAAGTGAGAATTTGGACCAATTGCAAATAACTAGTCATTCATATCTTGAAATTTTTAAAACAAGACAGTGATACTCTAGTGGAAACTGGCATGGATCACTAGGAGAGGATCAGAGAAATTTGCAGAACTTGGATAAGGAGAGAAGAGCAATAACACTAAGTGAGGGAGAGACCTGTCCCTTAAACTTGCTTCTTTAAGGACTGTCAAACTAGAACTACAGGAAATACTAAGTCTTCTTGTATTTGTGTGACTCTTTATGATTATATATATGTCAGAAGGATAGCTTCAGTCTAAATTTGGAAAGTGATTTTAGATGCTATATTTAAGCAGTTTGGAATAAAGTGTCTTTTTTAGCATTTCCCGTAGAAATTTCTGTGATCTTGCATGTCTTTGTCTACTAAAAACATAAATGTAGTGAAAATTTAATATTTCTTTCATTTCACATTTATATTAATCACATTAGCTCATAGCTCATAAGTAATCTATAGTATGTAATATTGTAAGCAATATATGTATTATAAATGTATATAGAAATTATATAGCCTCAATTAGTTCATATATATGTTTATATATATATATATATATATACACACGCACATATATACATGCATTTATGAAAATCCTAAAATGGTATCACTAGGGACTGCTAAAGTAGAGATTTCTTAGAAGGCATGCTGATACTGTTCCTGAATATACCCAGGGAATCAAGTGGCAGTGAAGAACTGAAGATAGATGGTGGGCAGGCAAGGTCAACGAACAAGATTATTTTTGCTGTTACATTTTTCTTATAAAATTTTTGTTAAAAAATATGATCGGTAACTAGATTGGAGATGTTCATGTCCTAGCTCCTCTGGTGTCCAGTGTGGCAGCATTACCTCAGTAAAACGCCTTGACATTTGGCAAGCCAGATTGCTGTTTGTCTGTTTTTAAATTTCTCTGGAACGTCAATGGGTTATCACTACCGAAAAGAAGTTGTATATTCAATTTTATATCAGCTGTTTATTACAGAATTATTATCCCCACATGTGAGTACAGTCATTCACTCATTTGCCTATTCATACACATTTACTGAATGTCTACTATGTGTCAGTCACAGCACAGGGATACTACCAAAACTAACATTCATACCCTTCTGGCATTTTCAACCAGTGGAGTTGGGCATACACACACAAATAAGTAAGTCAATATGTAGTGTGTCAAATGGTATCAGATGTTGAAAGCACAATACAGCAGAGTAGGAAGCAAAGAGTTTTGTATCAAGGTAAGGTGATCTGGGAAGGCTTCTATAATAAGGTGACATTTGATGAGAAGTTTGAGGGAAGTGAATAAGCAAGAATTGTGGAGATCTAGAAGGGTATTTCAGGCAGCAAAAATAGAGATTGCAAAGGCCCTGAGGCAGGGATACACCTAAAGTGTTTAAGGAGTATTAAATAAGCCAAAATTGACAAGAGTGAGAGTGACAGGATATGAGGTTGGGAGAGTCAGTTAATGTAGCATCTTTCAAGATAATGTAGGGACTTTGGTTTTTAATCTGCATGAAATGGAGAGTGAGGGGAGAATTTTAGGTAAAAGAGCAAGGAAATCTGAAAATTTTAAAGAATTAGTGGTTCCTGTGTTGAACCTAGATTGTAGGAAGCAAGTGGAGGAGGCCAAGGGGGAGGCAGCAGGCCACTGCAGCAATGTAGATGGAATATAACTTCAGCTTGGGTCATGATTCAGTTACTAAAGCTGCATAACAAATCATCCCAAACAGAGTGATTAAAACCAACCATTTTATTATGCTCATGGATTTTGTGGGCAGGGAATTTGGAATACTAAGGAACGCTGCTGGTAGTCTCTATTCTATGATATCTGGGATCTGAGAACCCATAGCCTGGAGGTGATTCCACAGCTAGGGATAAGTGTTACGGCTCATAATAAAGGTTAGAGATAAAAAGGTTGATTGAGAGTGTAGATAATAAATAAAGTGTTACCTGGAGGCAGACATGGAGTCAAGAGAAGGTTTGTTAAGAGAGGGGATAAACTAAGCATAATGTGTGTTGATGAGAAAGATTCTGTAAAGCTAAGACAAATTGATGATGGAAGACAGGAAGCGGGTAATTGTGAGAGACAAGGTCAAGGTAAGAGAGATTGGTATTCAGAGATCAAATGGGAGATTTGGACTATGACAAGAGCAAGGACATTTCATATAACTGGAAAGACCAAAAGTGAAGGCAAAACACAGATTAGTTGATAGTTTGATGGTGGTTAGATGAAGGATCTTTGCTGCTTCTGCTTTCTTTATGAAACATGATGCAGGGTGACTGAGAGTGAAGGCGGTGGAGAAGATGCAGTGGGTATACAGAGAGAAGATTTGAGGTATTCATTTTGGACAATGAGAAGCCCAAAATTATTAAATACACTCATGAAATATTTAATTATAATCATTAAGTTAAAGTAAGAAAACTTAGATCATCTGTATATTTTTATGCAGCAACTTCAGTTGGCTAGATATGGTCATAGAAAAGGTAAATAGCTGAGTTTATTCAAGGTGAAATGTCATCACATAAATATATGGAGAAAAAGAGCAAAGGAGTTAAGAATCTTTTCAAGTGAATGATGATAATATTGGATCAGGAAATTTAAGTTTTAGTAAGTAAGAGAGAATATGAGGGGACATATTAGAACAATGAAAAGTGTTGGGGCTCAATGACTAGGAAGTCTTGATGTCAAAGAATTGCAAGAATGGAATTATCTGGAGTGGATGATCTAGAAGAAGATGTATTGGGCAGAGATTGAAATAAGTCTCAATTTGCTGTGATGTATAATTCTTTTTATTATTGGGTTGGATTTGCTAGTAGTTTGTTTAGGATTTTTATGTACTGTTGAAGTTGATTTGCTAATAGTTTGTTGGGGATTTTTGCACCTATATTCATGAGAGATACTGGTTTGTAGTTTTCCTTTCCAGTAATTGTGACACATGCTTATCTCATTAAATGAATTAGAAAATGTTCCCTCTACTTCTATTTTCTTAAAGACATTGTAAAACATTAGTATTGTTTCTACTTAGATGTTGGGTAGAATCCAGTAGTAAAATAATCTGGGCCTGATTTTTGGAAGTTTATTAATTATTGATTCAGTTTCCTTTAGCTGTAGGTCTATTCAGATGATCTGTTTCTCCTGAGAGCTTTGGTAATTTGTACAGAGGTAAAATGGGCTGCTTGAAATTGAGATTTTTGTGAACTTACGTATATTGTTCATGTCAAGATCAGTGATGACTGTGTGTTCAGCTACCTCAAACTACTCCCCAGGGGTGATTTTCATTATATATAAATATATTTTATTTACATGTCATACTGACACATATGTATATATAAATGAGGTCATATTATGCTGATGGTTTTGGACCAATTTTTTCCTCATCATAATGTATTTTGAGATTCTTTCTGAATTGACATTCAGTCATTTAATTGGTTATTTACTGAGTAGACATGCAGAAGCTTAAAAAATAAAGCCCCTACTCTCATGGGAGAGAATAATGGACATAATAAATGCAAAATAAGTTGAATAATTTCTGTTTCTTTTTCTAAAAGGTAAATATACTTTCTGTAGCATATCTAAGTGATATGCTATGGCAAGTATGGCATAATAAAATAGATATTGATGTGAGCATAAGAGTCACATCTGGCATGCCAAACGGGATTAGACTTCATTGAACTGTGAGTTGAATAATGTGAAAAAACTGCACATGCAAAAAAAATCTGAATAAAAAGCATTCTAGGTAGGGAACATTGTGAGGAAGTGAGAGAAAAATAAATTCATACTCTGAAGTTCTACCACAAGCCATGTGTATATTCTAAGCATTTGAGGTACATTGCTTCATTTTCTCCTTCTTTTAACCTAAAGAATAGAGGGTGTTTTTATTGCCCTGTGGTGGGAAGGAATTGAGCAACTGTAGGTTAAGTAAATCCCAGGTCCATAGATGGCACGTGGTAGATATAAACACATCAAGCAGGGTTACTAGAGATGCTGCCTAGCCACTAGCTATACAGCTTGAATGTACCTTTCAACTTGAGTATTTTACTGACACAAGAAAAACAATGCCAGAAGTGAAAAATTAGCAGAATGATAAATGAGAGTCCTTCTATCAATTTGCTTATACTTTATGAAAAGCTGCATTTAGCAGAATTTCATGCGATGTTACAATGTCCTGTTGTTGAATAATTATATAATGCTTACCTACAAGAAATCAGCATATTAGAAACCAAGGTGCCATAAATTAACTACGATTAATCCGCACAGAACAATGGAAAGTACATGATGATGAAAAGATAGAGATATGTAGAGACTTAGGTTTTCTGTGCTACAGGATGTAAGGAGAGGTTTGAAAATGTTTTCAGAAGTTCAATCTTGGTAGCTTATTCATCACTTGTCCCTATGCACATGGAATAGTTTTTCTTATTCACCATAATCCCGTCTTCCTGTCTACACCTTTCCTCTGGCTTGAATAAAGTAAATAGAGAAGCTTCTGTTAGTTGTTATAATTTATTCAGAGACACATTGATCCCTGAATTAGCAAGTTCGAATGGGAAAAGAATGAGGAGACAGAATCTTTCAACTCTTCATTTATTATCTTTCATTCTTTAGAGCCTCCCTGATCCTAGGGGTTGGAAGTTATTTGTACAGCTTACTCTTAACTTTCCTCTCTAGTTGTTGTGTTGTCCCCACTACTCAGGCAACATTAATTAATTAATTTTGAGAATTTAATTTCCTCTGTACTGATGAACTATAATAAAAATAAATCAGTGGACAAATTAATTTTAAATTAAGTCTAAAATGATCTCTTCCTTCTTAATTTTTTTTAGATAGATTTGGGCATCTTGCTCCAAAAGGAAGACTTTCATGTTAAATGTGATGTTTATTTTTAGGATTTGTTTTTACCTTCAAATTTTAGGTTTGGCAGTAAGTACTTTCATTTCCAAAAAGAAGTACCAGGAAAACACTACTGGCCCTGTTGACAGTTGGCTGTTCCTAAAGAACTAGAAATAGAAGTAGGAAGAGAATACATTCCTAAGTGCTCGGATGTCAATAAGAGAAAACTGCAAACAAGTAAGAAGCAGTTGTGTAGGGGAAATGGAGCAAATGTTTTAGTTTTTATATACTAATTGTTTGCATATTTAGATTTATAAAGATTTTACTGTGTAAACAGTTTCCTGTTGGACTTGAAGGTGTTGAAATAAGAAGAAAAAACTTTTTTTCTTAAATGTATGTTGTAATTGGGGGAAACATAGAAGTAAGATGTGAATAAATACAAACATTTTTCTTTAAACAAGTGAAACAGACTAATTCAAACTCTGGACTTGCCTTGAATAATAGAATAGATGAGAGGGACGTAGTAATTGAAAGTAAAAGATATGACAGGATAGAATAACAGGATAAAATAGAGATAAAGCAAGGTACAGCCATTGAATGAGAGAAAAGAAAGGGTACAATAAAGGAGAGGGAGACAGAGAAGACAGGATGGAATAACTGAATGAGAGAGTCAGAGCAGATTCGGTAACTGAAGATGAGAGATAATAAAGCATGTAATAAGTGAGATAGAGAGATAAGACAGAGTAATTAAAAAGGAGAAGGAGAAGGCAAAGTGGGGAGAGAGAAAGGAAGAAGAAAGAAGAGGAGGAGACAGCAAAAGGGAAGGAGAGAGAAGTCAAGATGCAATAAATGAACATGAGAGATAAGACAAGAAGTCACTATTAACTGTAGAGATAGACTAGGATAATGATTGACTGGAAAACACAAGACAAGGTGGAATAACTAGGCAGAAGAGATAAGACAAAAGGCATTGTGAAAAGGAAGGATAATATAGGATGTAATAAAAGTACCAGAGATATAAAAAAGTGTGCAATAACTGGACAGGAGAATTAAGAGAAGATATAATAACTGATCAGCAGGCATAGTATGTAATAGCTAAATATAAGAGATAAGACAGGATGGGATGGGAGAGATACGACTAGAAACAATAATTGAGTAGGAGAAAGTATTAGGTAATTGTTCTAGAAAGATTCTTCCTAATGGGGGTGGGTGCTCTTTAAGGATACGTAGAGTAGACACACAAAAAGGAGGAAGGAACACTGTGGCCAGAGGCAATAGGAGCAAGAAGCCTGTGACTATGATATGAAAATGTGGCTAGGAACATTTAAGTCTGTTTGGATGTCATAGATCATATAAAAGTGAATTCTTTGACACCTTAAAAAGGAGTGTCATTTAAGCAGAGACATAAAGAATGGGTAAACATTTGCCAAATGATCAACAGTAGGAGAAGGAATGCAGGTAGCCAATTCAATTGTATAGAAACATTCATTCATTTATACTTCCAAATATAATTATTAAGCATGTGCTCTAAGTTACAATACTAAGTGGAGGAGTACAGGAATAAGCAATGCCACAAATATACACTCTCTTACCTTAAAATGTAATGAGAAGAGATGTTATTTATTTACAGTTTAGTAAGTGATAAGTGAAGAGAACATGTAGCAGGGAAATCTGATCTGGTCTTAAGAGTCTGGGAAGGTTTTTCTTAAATAAGTGAAATTTAAGTTGAGATTTAGAGGTTGAGTAGGACTTAGCAATTGAAAGTATGGAGATAAGAAATGAGAAAGAGTTCTTAAAGCTGAGAGAACAACATATGTGAAGTCCCTGGTATGATAAGAGTCACAATATATCCTGGAACTAAAAGATGGTCAATGTACCTGAAACAAAGTAAATAAAATATCACAAAGTGAAGCTTGCAAGGTAGGCAGGGGCCTTCTTCAGGATGCTACATGCTAAGAGGACAGAGATGATTTTAAGCTAGAGTAATGAGCTCAGATACTTGTTTTTAAAACAGATCTCTCTGACTCCAGATTAGATTCTGCCAGAGTAGTTTAGACTTAGGAATGTAGAATAGATATGTGAGAGACCAGGCAGTAGATGATGACAGTTTGGATGTGGAATGTGGCAGAAAAGACTGTAAAGCTGATGGTTATGAAAGATATTTAGGAGTAATAAAGGAAAGGTATGGTGACTGATTGGCTATAATGAGTGGAGGACGGGTATATCAAAGCCGATTCCTAAATATTTAGCTTGAGCAAATGAGTGATTACTGTTGCCATTCACTTTGGTGAGGAATGGTGCAGGAATACAGTAGAGGCTTGTGGAGAGATGGTGAGCATGAATTCATTTCAACTGCATCAATTCTGAAGTGTCTGTTAGCAGAGATATCAAGTCTGGAGTTCAGAGTAGAGAACTGGGGTTGGGATCCACACTTAGAATCATGGGTTATGTATGGTAAAGAACCAAGGGATTAGGTGGGATCATCCCAGGAGAAAATGTAGAGTGAAATGAGAAGAGGCTCAAGATGGAAACTGGGCCACACCACAAGGCATTTAAGAAAACATTAGATTTTTAAACAAAGGAGGATGAACTGATGAAGGAAGGAAGAAGGGAAAATAAAAAGTAATAACTATAGAGAATACCAGACAGGTCAAAGTTTTGGAAATCAAGGTCAGAGAACATTTCCAAAAATAGAATGTATAATGATATATGGAAAGTGATGCTAATATGCACTTGGAAATTCCAGTGAATTAAGAATTGGGAAGTGTTCTTTCAATTTAGCAACCAGGAAGCCACTGAAGATCAGAGTGAGACACATATTTAGTGGAGTGGAATGAGCAGACTGGAATGTGTTGAGTAGATGGGAGGTGAGGAAATGGAGACCATGTGTATAAACACTTCTGAGAAATTTTGTTTGAAAGGAGAAAAATGAGACAATAATTAGAGAAAAAATGATAATGTCTGGGGAGAATTTAAGAAAGGATCCAGTAAAGTGGGAGAGACTGGTAATAAAGTGAAAGAAAAGGAGAGTCCATTGTTTAATTATTCAAAGTGAAAGTGGGAGGATGAAAACCAGATCCAGGCAGAGGAGGTGACCCTAAATTGAAGGAGAGACTGTCACACAGCAAAGATGAAGATGGCTTGGTAGTAGAAAATAAGGTCATTTCCATCTGATGGTATCTATTTTTTTTCCTTTTAAGCAGGATGTGAGATCACTTGGGAAAACTAAAGTGGGGAATCTTTATTTCAAAGAGAGTGGAGAAGATTTGAAATAGAAATAGAGTGAGCAAGTTGACTACATAACTCCAGCACTGAAGACATAGTGAGATTAGTGACTGGGGATTTATAGTGTACAATTTTCTCTGACATGTGGAGTAGTGAATTGTTAGATTCATTCAGATTTAACATCTTTCCACTCAAGAGTGAAAGGGGCATAGGCAATGGCAAGGAAATTTAGTGTGTTGTCAGGGGAGTGAACCAAAGATAGATATGAATTTTTGTTGAATTGGGAGAGAAATAAAAATCAAATAGGGTCTGATGAACATGGAAGAAGTAAAAGGTTAGAATACTGGCAGTGCCAATAAATTGAAGGACTGTTATTTTAGGGATAGTAACAAGCAATCTAGAAAACACTGAAGGAAACTGAATTTTGCACATTTTCTAAAGTGAGGTCATAAAAGAGATGTAGTAGAAAAGAAGGTGGTGGAGGGTGGGAATAGATGTATTGATGAGTCGTCCAGGTGGATATTGAAGTCTTCCCCAAAATATGGTAAGAATTGGAGGGGGAGAGAAGAGGTACCAACATCTTTGAGGAGTGAAAAGTCTATTGATGACAGTAATAAGTGTGTGGAATAGTAAAGTAGTATGAAGCTCAAGGAAGGAAGATTCTTCTACAAGAGAATAAGCAGCTAAGGTCTCAAAACTTCACCTGCTTCCCACAGAGGCTTGTATGGGTTCGGGCACTCACTCACTGGGGTTGGCCTGGCTGCTCCTAGCATATTTTATTCTTTGTGACTGAATCCTTCTCCATAAGATATAAATAAAATGTTTTTTTTCCCCTGACATATAAAAGTAAAATTTATACTATGGAAGAGAAAAAAAGAGACTCACAAGTTCTCTGCAGATAAATTTTTTATCTGCAAAGTTAAGTACAAAACAGAGTGACAAAGATGTTCACATTTTGTGCATTTCTTTGGTCACGTCTCCACTTCTGGATGAATCACTCTTCACTGATGATTTTGGTGTGCACCTCCCGGCTCTTCACCCGCAGCTTGTTGACCTGGGACTCAGCGATGTCAGCCCGCTCCTCAGCCTCCTCCAGCTCATGCTGGAGCTTCCGGAACTTGGCAAGGTTGACATTCGATTGTTCCTCCTGATAGAATGGAGATGTATTTATACAGGGAAAAAGTTCAGAATTTCTAGTTTCTTAGGTCAGTGAGTATTGAATTTCTTTTTACTTATAAATAATTCACTCTAGTAAGACTTTTTCCAAGAAATCTAACTTTTTTGTATGAACTCTTACACTTCTTGAACTCATGGATATCAGGGAGGAACAAGCAACAATTGACTTTAAAATATTCTAAAAGTTCACCTTCTATAGCATTTAAACAACTTAGAACTTCTAGTTGGTGTGCCAGCTTTCTAACAGATTCCTGTGAACTGAACCAGATTGTTTTAAAATGCAGGTATTCAATCTATGTTGCACCAAAATAATAGCCTTGGATATAAATTATTGCCGCTTGAGTATAAATTAATGCCACTCATGTAGTTTTGAAATTAACTAAGTTGATTGTTTCCTAAAATAGTCAGTGACTTTTGATTATGTTTGAATATATGGCAGTGAATTTGAAGTCAGTTCTGGTTTAATCTCTAGTAATCATTCTTTCTTAAAAGGCTTTTTAAGAACTGTCCAAAATATGGCATTCAAATTCAGAACAACAATAAAACTTAGAATCACTAAATAGTAGTTTTTTAAAGAATCACATCTTCCTCTTGCAGATGAGAAAAGAGCTAGGGATAGGTTAAATCAACTTCTCTCTCTCTGTCTCTCTCTCTCTGTGTCTGTCTCTCTCTTTTTTTATATGAACTCTTCTCATACTTCTTGAACTCATGGATATCAGGGAGGAACAAGCAACAATTATCTTTAAAATACTCCACCCACCCCGCACCGCCCCTTAAGCTTAGAGATCAGGGGAAAAATAAAAATCATAAGTTCACAGAGGAACTAATTTGTGATATGTAGGTATGCTTATCTATACTTAGGAAATCAACATTTATTATTTCTGACAAATCACAGTCAAGGGAAATGAGATTAGGCGGAGTACCAAGAATCTAGTGGTTTGAACATAACAGATTTTCTGAGCTCCGGTATTAATGCTTATTTGAAACTGTAGTTATATATCTATATAATAGTATTTCAAATAATGTTTCCAAAACAGAATTCCTATTTCCTTTTCGCCCTGCAAATCTGTTCTTCCTTTAGTTCCCCATTTTAGTACACATTGCACCATCTACCTGGTTACTCAAATCATGACCTTGATTAGCCTTGATTTTCTTAGTTTTTACTGAATCTCTCCATTTCTATCTGCTCCACTACCACCCTAACCCAAGCCATAGGGCCAAATGAACAAGCTCCTAAAATATCTCCCTATATCTTGATGTGTATCTGACCATCCAAATTAAGGCACAAATGAGTCAGTCTAAAAGCCTCCTTTGGCTTCCCAGTGACCCACTGTACTTAGAATAAAAGTAAGACTTCTTATGGCCCTAGAAAGACCATATGATTTACCTTCTTCCTCCTCCAACCCCATCTCTACTGCTCTCTCCCTTGTTCTTTCTGCTTCTTGAGCCAGTTTCTTTTCCACTCAAAAGCTTTGCATTTGCTCTTCCCCCGCCTTAGAAAAGTTCTCCTTGAAACTTTCATCAAGTTGTGTTTCATCAAGTTGTTGATTTCTTCTCATTCTTCAGATATCCTTGAATCATTTTCCTTTGACCCTTACTCATTTACCCTTCTTTTCTTTCATCTTTTTAACTAAATTGACTAGGATGTGTCGGAGATGAGAGGCTGCCCATTCCCCCAAGGGGTTCTGAACTCACCGCTTCCTCAGCTTGTCTCTTGTAAGATTTCACCTTTGCTTGCAGTTTATCCACCAAATCCTGGAGCCTGAGTACATTCTTTCGGTCTTCCTCAGTCTAAAAGATTATTTTAAAAGTTATTTTCTTGAAAGTACAATTACTATCACATTTCACTTAGTGTTTGATTTTCATTCCTTTACAGTGTGTGGTGAAGACCTAGACAGGACATTTCCTTACTTGATAAGTGAGTTCTTTTACTCTCCTCTCATGTTTGCGCAGAGACTTGACAGTTTCAACATTGCGTTTCTGTTCACTTTCAACTTCTCCTTCAAGTTCACGAACCTGCAAGAAGAAAATGGGCATTTTGAAGACATTTTCTATGATTCAGTCACTCATTGGATTTCTAAGTCTTCAAATGACCCCTAGTACTTCTTTACTCTGCTTTGTATGCAGTTTGTGATAGTCTAGTTTCTCTCCTCATAAGTTCTTAGCAGCAAGGAATAGGTCTCATTCATCTCTGTATGTCCCACCTCATCAAACAGGGCTAGGCATTCAAAATTGTGCATCAGATTGGAATGAGATGGGAAATATGCTGATCAGAAGACCCACCCGAGCCTCCAGTTTCTGGATCTGCTTCTTCCCGCCCTTCAGGGCCAGCTGCTCAGCTTCATCCAGACGATGCTGCAGGTCCTTCACTGTCTGCTCCAGGTTCTTCTTCATCCGCTCCAGGTGGGCGCTGGTGTCCTGCTCCTTCTTCAGCTCCTCAGCCATCATGGCTGCCTGGTTATCAGTAAAACACAATCAGTCAAGATACTGGGGAAAGCACATCAAGATTAAAGTTGACCACGCCTGCTTTGCCCTTTGCTCACATCAGTGATGGCCTTCTTGGCCTTCTCTTCTGCGTTGCGGGCTTCTTGGACAATATCCTCCATCTCTCCCTGAATTTGGGAAATGTCTGTCTCCAGCTTCTTCTTGGTGTTTATCAGGCTGGTGTTCTGGTTAAAATATAAAATTTAGAAATATTCAGTACATGAGAGCAAAATTAGGATGTGCGATGTTCTAATGAACTCACAAACTCACTAAATTAATTAACTATTCTCCCTCTTTGTTTCATAAATTATCTAAATTGAGGGTATATTTTTAAAAGACAATCAACCCTGGATGTAACAGTTCAAATAAAAATGTTCTCTAAAGTTTATCTTCCATGAAACATTATGAATAAATTTCAAAATAGTACTAAGATTTGAGAAAGAATTTCCTTTCATGCTTTTGTATTTCCTGATTTTCTATTATGATAACTCACCTGGGTGTGCAGCAGCTGGACACGCTCGCTGGCATCCAGGAGCTCCTGTTCTGCGATTTTCCGACTCCGTTCTGTCTGCTCCAGGGTGGCCCGCAGCTCCTCGATCTCGGCCTGCAGCAGGTTGGCTCTGCGCTCCACCATGGCCAGCTGCTCCTTCAGGTCCTCCTGGCCTCTGAGAGCATCATCCAGATGGATCTGGGTGTCCTGTGAGATGACCCATCATTGAGACACCTGGTACTCAGGACTGTAGTCACCTCAGCCGCTGGGACCAGCTCCTGAACCGTTTACCTTGAGGATGCCTTGAGTGTTCCTGTAGTTCCTCAGGGCCTCGGCAGCCATGCGGTTGGCGTGGTTCAGCTGGATTTCCATCTCATTGAGGTCTCCCTCCATCTTCTTCTTGATCCTGATGGCATCGTTCCTGCTCCTGATCTCAGCATCCAGCGTGCTCTGCATCGACTCCACAATTCTGATGTGGTTTCTCTTCAGCTGGTCAATTTCCTCATCCTTTTCTGCGATTTTCCTGTCAATTTCAGACTTGACTTGGTTCAACTCCAGTTGGATGCGCAGGATCTTTCCCTCTTCATGTTCAAGAGATGCCTTAATGACAGCAAGGGCGACATTATCAGGGAATAGAAATATATATATATATATATATATATATATACGTGTGTATCGAGATACATAGGTATCTCAATACATATATAGATATATGTTTATATAGGTATGTATGTATATATTCTAGAAATAGGAATTAATCCCTATTTTGTACAGTAATAATATTTCATATTGTTATAGAAATTTCTACAATATGTTATTATTGGTTTTATGTATTTTTTTCTCTTCGGATAACTTATACCCTTGAGGACAGAGCTCTTAACTCTTAAGTATCTATCTTTGTTTTCTGTGTCTAGCACAGTTCTTGATGTACCACTATGTTAATTGTATACGTTGTCTTCATCCTCATACTTAGTATACAGAATAAAATTATTTTTCTCTTGGTTTACAGACTTTTATATATACCATAGACCTTAGTCCCCTTGTAATTGTTTTAGAGTGTGCAATAAAATGTTTACCTCTGCCTCTTCTAAAGCAGCCTGAAGTTCAGACTTTTCTTGCTCAATTTGCTTCTTAATCTTTTCTAATTCATGGATACGCTTTCCTCCTTCTGCAATCTGCTCAGTAAGATCAGAAATCTCCTCTGTTGGTGAACAAAATACAAAAAAAAGTTTTAATGAGGGGAAAAAATTGTTTCAAATATTTTGTTAAAGAAGCAGTAAGTGGGGCTCACGTTGCAAATTCTTATTTTCCCGTTTCAAAGTTTCAAGATGGTCCAAGGATTCCTCATAAGCATTTTTAATCTTGAATAGCTCTGTGCTGAGGGAGCGGGACTCTTTTTGGGAAGCTTCAAGTTCAGCATGAGTTTCTTCATACTTCTGTTTCCATTCTGCCAAGACCTGAAGAGCAAAAAATTGGGGGAAAGTTTGATGGGATAAGAATGATCTATAAAGGCAACTATCATGAAGTGATCTGGGGTTGAAGTACCAACATGACAAGAGTGGAAACCACAGGAGACTCTCTCCAACCCACCTACCCATGGAAGAGTAGCTATTGTGAGTAGTCTCAGATAGCTTGAAGAAGGCACATCGAAGGTAGCAGACTATCTTTACTCATATGAGCATGCTGAGGCAGAAACTGTTGCAGAATACCTTATCAAAGTTCCTTTGCTTTTTGTCCAGAGCTGCACAGGCTGCATTTGTTCTCTCCACATCAATCATAAGGTCTTCCACTTCATTCTGGAGCCTCTGCTTGGTTTTCTCAAGGGAAGCACATTTGGCGTTCACAGCTTCTACATGTTCTTCAGCATCCTGCAGACGCTGAGCCAACTTCTTCCTGAAAAGTGAAATAAGGACAATAGAAGCTAATGGCCATCTGCAGTTTTAGTGTTTCCAAGTGGGCACAAGAGAGTGATTTTCATAGTCAAACTCATTAATACTTTGCATTTCTATCTTGTTTTGTAGATGCAATTCTGTGTTAACTTATTCCCACTCTTTACTAATCAAATAGTGAAAACAAACCAAAATTCAACATCACTGTGCTTCGTGATCTGGCTTTAATATTATCCATGATCAGCCAAGCCAACATTTTATTCTTCACATAGTTGGTTTATTTCTCTTTTGTAGAATATTAATATCTACATTGAATTACTATTATATCATATCTCCACTGAATTTCATCTTTACAGAGTAGAAATCTGTGTCTTGTTAATCTTTGTATTCTTACAGACTGTCATACATATTAAGTACTCAAATGTCATATGAATTTAATTCAAATAATAGATTTTATTTTGTGTTTAACTGTATATCTTATTTTCCTTAGATCCTTATTAATTCTTTAATAAAAAAACTCTTCTACAAATCAACATAAATTTTGCTTTGAGAGCTCCACTCATCTTCTAAAGTATCCACCAAAACATTAGAATCCCAACTCTATACTTGTATTCACAGAGTAAGTGACTAGATCTCTCCTTAAACTTTCTGTAAAATAAGCAGGTTCTTTGTTATCCAGATTCTCACTCCTAAAGTTCAGTCTTGAACTTTTGATTGTATTGAATATTCATCCTTTATGAAACAGTTTATTTTCCTTTTTGCTAAAAAATTGTGTCTACTTTTTAGTCTCTAACAATACATTTTTTCCTTCCTTAAAATTAACCATCTTTTTAGATACCAGATGACCTCACTCATAGGTGGAATGTGAGTAGACAAAACAAAGGAACAGGAAACATAACCAATCCTGAAACATTTGCAACAGAACTGAGGTTACCAAAAGGGAATGGACAGGCAGGGGCAAATGGTGGTGGAGCCCACTGGACAATGGGGAAGAACACTTGGTGATTTGTGGTGGAGGGCATGGTGTGTTGAAATATATCTAAGAAATGGGGGACTGATACATAGGAAATTATTTTAATGTGTAGAATAATTATGACAATACAAAATAAATAAAATCTGAGAGCAAAAAAGTCATCTTTTCACATCTCAAAAAGAGGAACTGTGCTTATAAAACCTGATGATTGTGTTCCTATATACTTATCACTTTGAGCCAGTATTTTTGTTAATGGTTAAGTGGGAGGAGAGACACAGGAGAATACAAACTAACTTTATAATCAATACCTGATATATGTCACAAGCTCACTTTTTATAAATACAACCATTCAGCTTCCAATGTTCTTTCTCTTTCTACTATCAAGCTTAATTACCTTTTCTAGGCAACTTAAGAGTATTTGTTCGTGCATGTTTTTCCTTATTTTTTTATTTGTTTTGGGAGCGAAAGATATTTGCTTTTATACTCTTATAGCAGATGCACTTCGATTGTTAATAGAGATCTATTTTAACTAAGTGTAGAACCTACTTGGCCTCCTCCAGCTCCTCTGTGCGCTGGATGGCGTCCGTCTCATACTTGGTCCTCCACTGGGCAACCTCGCTGTTGGCCTTGGACATTGCCCTCTGCAGCTCGGCCTTGGCTTCCTGCTCCTCCTCATACTGTTCCCGCAGCAGGTCACAGTCGTGGCGGGAGGACTGCAGGGCATGGGCCAGAGCGCTCTTGGCCTGTGAACATAGAGATTGCCACTTAATTGTATATCTTTAAAGTGCTGTTTAGTACCTAAGCTCCTACAAGTACCAGAAGAAAATCTGTAGAGTTAAGAATAAGCAACCTCAAAACGAGGATACCAGCAATAACAACAATATGTAGGCTTTACCTTTATTTCCTCTTCTAGCTGCCTTTTGAGTTCCTCAATCTGTTGTGTGAATGCTTGTTTGCCCCTTGAGAGCTGAGAAACTAATGAGTCCTTTTCATCTAGCTGGCGTGAATATTCGCCTATAATGAAAGATCCAGAAAACTATTTTAGTTTGGAAAGTAAAGCTCTAAATTAAAAACTGGAGCAGTAAAAAAGGGAGCTAAATATGAAACATGATGGAGAGCATGGATTACAACAAACCACCAACATTCATTTTAACCCTGATGAGCAAATTATATAAAAATGAAAAGAAGGAATACTTTGGATGCAGAATTTTTGTCTATGAACAATATAAAAGATTTTGGAAGTTATTCAAGATGATTTGATCATAATAAAGAATAGTGAAGCAACTTGTGAAAAGGAATGTAAGTCAAACCAATAAAACATTCTAGTGCTTTTTCTCTAATACAGTAGTGCTGTTCTAGTTTACCTTCCACTGAAAGTTTTTATTTATTTACAAAGAATATATTTTGTAGAAAATAAGAGACCTGAGCAATTCCCTCTGTAAGTAGAGGTGATATTTAAAAGAAGATCTTAAAAGCATTTTTATATTAAGAAATTATCAAGTATCCTTCTACCTCCCCCTTAATGAGTTGGTTTGCGTCAGTTCCTTAACTAAATAACACTTAAATGTTTCCAATTTAGTAAGCCCCTTAATTCAGAAAATACACTGTATTGAAGAGGGAGAAAACCCTTCAGCACCGTTTTTGAACTAGTTAACCTGAAAATCTTACCTCTTTAACATTTAATAAGAATCAGAACTTTTTTTACATAAATTATTTTGTAGTAAACATGCATTGAGGAAGAGAAACTGAAAGGAACATTTTGATTCTTTGAGAATATAACTTTTTTCATGAAGTGAACTTAACCACCTGCATAATAATAATAAAAGCCTTACTTAGAGCTTTGTTCTAGAAATAACAATATTTGAATGTATACAAAAGAATAAAGTGATTCTCTTACAGTGTGATCTGCCTGTTTCTTTACGAGTTCAAATGACCCAGAAAACCATTTCCATCTTGATATCTCTTGCTTGGGCTGGAGATGTTTGGTTTGGAAAGCTGGACAAGGTAATGGGGAGGAGAGGAGTAAATATACAGACTCTCCATTTGGATAATCAAAACTCTACAAACCTCACTTGAATGTTCCTGGGCTTGGTTGTGGTGGTGAATATTTCCTACTTATCTGTGGTAGCTATGAATAATTGGCAAGACATCCAGAAAAAGATTGGCGTAAACATTCTTGGATAAGTCATTTCATCATTACTGTAATCTGTCATGTTAAAAATGGGATTAGTATTACACAGGCTAATGAGAATAATAAAGTAATAATTAACTGTGGAAGCATTTTTGAAAAGTGAAAATGAATACTGTGAGGATATACTTCTATGTGATAGCTTTTTTGAGTAAAGTCAAACCTGCTTTAAAATGTTTTTTTTTAAAAAAGCACCTGAATCTCTTTTTTAAAAGCAAAAACAAGAAAAAAAAAAAGTCATATGTGACTATAATTAATACTGTGTGCATATTAGGGGGCACCTTCCAGGGAGGCAATATGTGATCAGATTCAAAACAGAAATTTTCAGTAAATTCAACATCCAAAGTCATTCCTGGTCAATACTGGTAAATGACCCACCTGATTCTGTCTGCAGGCGCCCTCTCTGAGTTGTCAGTTCACTTATCATCCGCTGCTGCTCTTCCTCCTTCGTCTTTAGTTCACTCACTTGATCTTCTAGAGTGCGGCACATCTTTTCAAGATTTCCCTGCATTGAAAAATGATAGACGATATCCCAAGGACTATAGAAATGTTCAATAACCCAGTGAGTACTGGAGTGACGGTACTCATTTATTTTGAGAAGAAATTATTTTTACAAACAAAAAGACCACCAAGACTTTAGTTTATGATGGAATAGTAACAAGATGCATAGTCTTAAGCAGACTGCCATTAAATGGTTTAGTGAATTTGTCTTTATTCAATTTAATTCTTCTTTGATTTGAGAAGAGTGATACTTGATTTCGCTCATGAGATTTTTCTTCCTTTTTTTGAGAAGCAAATTATGTGTTTGTGCTTAAGGGAAACACAAAATTCCTAATCAAGGTGAGATACTATAAAATCTCAAAATGTATAATTGAATTGTATTTTTATACCTTACGTTTTCACTATGCATATTCTTTGAATATAGTGTTTACATATAAAGAATGAATACTTTGCCCATCACACCCATGTCACCCCTGCCTCCAGCCACACTCCTGCCTTGCACATCTATGGTCTCTTGACAGTTACTTACAGTTCCTGAAAGTCTCACTCATATCTCTAAGACTTAAATCAAGATTGTACCTTGGCTTTGGAGACAGTCTCCATGTTACTAGCAAGGTCGTCAATCTCCATCTTCATTTCACTCTTCTCCTTCTCCAGTTTCTGTTTGACCCTCTGCAGGTTGTCTATCTGCTCCCCGAGTTCAGCCACACTGTCTGCGTGCTTCTTGCGTAGGGTGGCCGCCGTGGCCTCGTGCTGCAGGGTGGCCTCCTCCAGGTCTCTGCGCATTTTCTGGAACTCGGCCTCCCGCTTCTTGTTCATCTCAATCTGGGCTGAAGTGGCCCCGCCAGCCTCTTCCAGCCGCTCGCTGATCTCCTCCAGTTCCCGGGACAGGTCAGAGCGCTGCTTCTCTGCTTTCGCCCTGGAGGCCCGCTCTGCCTCGATTTCCTCCTCCAGCTCCTCGATGCGGGCCTGTGCGTGGTGAAGGGCAGAAACTCAGCTTCTCTGTGTTAATCATTTTGTCATATTGAATTAGACTCATGGAAACCATGTGCTTACCTGTAACTCCTTGATCTTCTTTTGCAGCTGCATCCCAAGGGCCTGTTCATCTTCAATCTTGCTTTGCAGATTGCTCATTTCAAACTCTTTCCTGTTAGAAAAGCACTTTATTGAAAGCACTGAAATATTGTTAGCAATTTTCCTGTAAAACTTTTGTCCTTGCTGCTTACTTTTTAAGCTTTTCATCAAGTTGCTGTTTGTCATTTTCTACATCCATTGTGGATTCTTGGGCCAGTTTTAGGTCTCCCTCCAGTTTCCTCTTTGCTCTTTCTAGATCCATTCGGATTTTCTTTTCTTGTTCCAAAGACCCTTCAAGCTGAAAGTTAATAACCCATGAATACAAGTCCTGGAATGTTATCATCTTTTATCTTCAATGGAACCTGTATACATTTAAGTCATAACGAATCAGAATTATTTTGATTTTTCTGTTAGGCATTTTTGTACTGTCTATTCCATTCTCAATGTTTTTTGCAGCTCATTACCATTATTTTTTCAGTGTATTACCAGGGAGACATCATGCCTTCTCCAGCCCTCCACCGTCACCCACGTGAACAGTGATTCACCACAGGTAACGTAGCAGTAGTTCCCAGCCATGCTCTTTGTCAGTTCTCCCTTCACACAGGCATTTACTATGGTTTCTCTATTTGATATCAGATCACATTCTTTATTTCAAGTCCCTAGAAGAGAAACCTTATGGACATTCTTTCTTCTTTATTCTTTTTAGGATCCCTGCTTAGGACATTCTCCCTCTTCACCATCTTCCTAGGGGCTTCCCAGCCCTGTTAAAGAACCGTTTTGTTTGTAAGCTTTACTGAGTGGACCTACTGACTTTCCTTCCCCCTAATCATTTTTACCCATATTGTCTATTACTCATAACTAACTAACTTTCTTCATTTTTATTTTTAATTTCTCTGTGTCCATCTTAGCTTTGGGTGGGTGGGGGGGGGGGAGGCTAAGTTATGTCCTATACTGCTTATTCATTGGATGCACTTGAGAAGTACTCATTATATCTGGAGAATATAAACTCATGCTTTCTTTGTTCAAAAACAAAACATTTTTACATGATGTTAGGCTTACATCATCTACTTGTTGTTCAAGCTTGATTTTAGCTTTGGTCAGGGTGTTGACTTTGTCCTCCTCTGCCTGCAGGTCATCCAGGGTCTGCTGGTGGGCCTCTTGGAGGGCCTTCTTCTCCTTGGTTAGCTTTGCAATGGTTTCGTCCAGACCTGCCATTTCTTCTGTGAGATTTTTCACCTTTAAAGTTAAGGAAGAGAATATCTCTGTTATAAAGCAGCCTATTGGATGGTAGAACCTCTGTATTATTCATCAGAATAGTATTCATACTTTGTTCTCGGTGGCATGCTTCTCCTTTTCCACCTTGGCCAGTGTCAGCTCAAGGTCATCTATGTCTTTCTTCAGTTCTGAACATTCATCCTCCAGTTTCCTCTTCTTGGCTGTCAGCTCAGCATTGATCTCTTCCTCATCCTCAGCCCTCTCAGTCACCTCTTTGATTTTGGCCTCTAGCTGGATTTTGGTTTTGATCAGCTGGTCACATCTTTCCTCTGCATCAGCCAATGAATCAGCTTCCTGAAAAGGGACAATAAACACCTCTAGATGTTAGTTCTCTGGGCATTTTCAGATTTTATTAGTGTTTTAAAACTAAAACAAGTAATTTGTGTTTTGAAGTCTTAGGTTAATTTTTACTACCTTTTCATCATTTAGGAAATATTTATTGGGTCATTGTGGCACTGAAGATAAGTTAAAAAAAAGAAATTTTAGTTGCATTTTCTGGTGAAATTATGTTACAAATATATTTGCTAATGTTGGAGTTCAAGATACACTATTCTCAAAATATGGCACCCTGACATACTGAAAATATTAAGTAGTAGTTAAAGAAAATGGCAGAAGCAGGATAGTCACTTTGACCTTCCCGCCTCACCTTCTCTGAAACAGGCCATGACTCCCCTGTGCTCTTCCTTTGCTCTCACCAGAGACAGACAGGGAACCAAGAAGTAGTATAATCAAACCTTGTTGAACTAACCCTTATCTTTCTAGATATGTCTTCGCCATTTGCTACTTTAGTCCAAGTCCCTTTGTCTCATTGATTTCCTCACAGAGTTGATTCTTTGTTTTAAAGGTATAAAAGCTTCCTGCTCTGGTGATCACTTTTTTGGGACTTCCTTTTCTTGTGAAGGCTCTCATGTACATATAAAAATCAATAAGACTTGCATGCCTTTCTCATACTAATCTGTCCTTGCCAGTATAATTATCAGACCCATTCAGGGACTTTAAGAGGATGGAGAAAAACTTTTTCCTTCCCTACAACAATAACATATATAATGAGTGGGCATATAATTTCAGATCAGTCTGTTTTCTTTATTTAGTATCTATTTCTAGCAAATTTTAGTATATTAAGACAAACAAATGATTGGGTATCTATCAGGTTACTAGGAGGGAGGGGTAATGTCCAAAAAGTGATTTAAAGATATGATGTACAGTGACAGACTATCTGGTAATTAATGGAGCACCTGGAAGAACTAAGGGTAATTAAACATGTTAATAGGTAGTGTTTAGAGAAATAACAAATATGTTTTCATGAGAAAAATAGGAGTTGGAATATAATCTCTGTGAGGTAGGGCCAATGTGTGTTGCTCAAAGTTATATCCTTGTGCTTCGGAGTTCATCACATATTTGCTAAATGCATAATTGATAAAATAATATTGACGAGAGAGTGTACTATACTAAAAGAGAGTGTTATGCAGAGATCAAGCTTAGATACCCCTTGTAATTATTCTTTGATTCTTGAAGGTGTGATGAATTTCTCCTCAGTTTGGGAAACCTTGACTTGTATAAACTACGAGATAAGTCACAGTGCTAACTAGGTACTTACAGTTCATCTTTCTTTAAATTTTTCAGTTTTGTGTTCAAATCTATACTCCCAATGGAACCAGCATAGACTACTTCCAGAATTCAGAGAACTACAGGATATATTTAATGCTTATGTTGTTGATTTCAGTGGTAGCAATTGAAATTCTCATGTCAGTTGAGTCACAAAAATGGATTAAATAGTGGCTGTGAATCAAACACTTCTTCCCAAATCTCTGGATACTGGGAAATCAGAACCAGGAAATCACCCTATTTCTAATTCTTTGCATACAGATGGACACTATGGAAAACATTGCAGCAGTCCTATTATTTCAGGTATTACAGAGTCTGAAGATAAAGTGGAAAAGGAATTTGCCAGGGTCATAGATAGGAAAAATTGCAATATTGTTTAAGTTGGTGTGTTTTCATTACAAAGTCTTACCCCCTCTTTATAGTCAATATTGTCCCTTTTTATTGCTCTTATTTGAATTTTTCAGTAGGGGCAATCTTAGGAAGCAGAGATCGCTATTTCTGCAACAGGAGGAAAGTAAAAAAAAATTTTTAACCTCCTCAATAGTCAGGAATCCTGCCACACTGCTTTTTAATAAATGTTGCATATGAACATTCTATTAGGAAAGATTGAAAAATCAATCCCTTAGTAAGATCAAATCTAGACCCTTCCCTGGCAATTGCTGAATTGAAATTTTAGCAAAAGATTGCACGAAATAGATCCTGACACTCACAGACTGAACTTGGAGTTGTAGGTCATTTTTCTCTTGCATTAGAGTGACCATTTTTTCTTCTAGCTCTTTTCTTTTGGCCTCAGCCTTTGCAAGGTTTTCTTTGGTTTTTTCAAATTCCTCCTTCATGTTGGCCATCTCCTTTTCTGTCTCTGCACTCTTGAGAAGGGGCTTGATCTTGAAATATAGCTTCATCCAGGGCCAGTGCTTGACATTCATGAAGGCACGGACATTGTACTGGATGCAGAAGATGGATTCTCTGTGGTAGTAAGAGAAATGGTCAGAATTGGATTATAATGAGAACCATAGTTAAAAGGCCTAGTTTGATTAAGTCCAGTAAAGTGTCCCTATTACTACCTTCTCTCCACCATCTTCTGGTACTCCACTCTTGCCAGGAACCCTCTGCACATGGCCTGGGTTCGGGTAATCAGCTGGGCCAGCTTGTCATCTCTCATCTCCTCTAGGAGCCCCAGAAGACCAGCTTTGAAAAAGACCTGTACATAGGCGGAAGTTGTGGATCAAAAACTTTACATAAACTGAAAAAACTCAGTAATAGTACCATTAGATTTAGAGAAAATTACCTTGGTGTGACCAAATTTATACTGGGTGTGATCAATGTCAATGGACCCAAGCAGCTTCTCAGAAGCCTTCTTGCTATCAATGAATTGTCCTTCGGGGATAGCACTTGCATTTAATACCTTGTATCTGTTTTAGCAAATAAATAAGTAATACAGCTATTGTCACCAACATAAATTGCTCTGCCTTGCTATAGAAACAACATAGTCATCAAAACTCTTCTTTACATATTCAAAGTGTGTTAAACTTTTGTTATACCAATACATAATCTGTTCGATTAGCTTTTCTTCTCTTCAATTGTAATAGAAGGTATAAATGATTATTTCACTGAAAAACTGAAGTAAATAACAAGAAATTCTTAAAATAGATCACAGTGAGAAAGTCTGACCTCTGTTTGAAGTCTGCATAAAGGATTCTGCTTGGGAATCCCTTCCTGCAGATGCGGATGCCTTCCAGCACACCATTACACCTCAACTGGTGCAGGACCAGTTCATGCTCCATGGCCCCTGAAAGGAAGAATACACATGCCTTATTTCATGGTCTAAAGCAAATGCACCGAAGTTTGTCTGGATATGAAAAGTGTCTTACCGGGAGTTTTGGTCTCATTGGGGATGAGGCACCGTACAAAGTGGGGGTGAGTGCTTCTCAGGTTGGTCATCAGTTTATTCAAATTCTCCTGTGAAATCAAATGAATATTTGATTTAAAATTCATTGTTTCATATGTCATATTTATAGACATAATCGTCATGACCCATGGCAGTGGTTCAATTCTAATGAATACCATCTAGATTTCATTTGCGAAGAGTTATCACTGGAATTTCCACATTTTCAAGTTGCCCTTCTATTTCTTATCTTTACACATTTTAAACTTATTTTTCTTTTGATTGCTGAAGTGGCTGTTCAGTGTGATTAAATTTCCCAGCATGTTATAAATTTAATATGACATTCTAAACATATGGAAATACTGCAGCCATAGTCTTGTTAAATATGTGGTCTGATTTTAATAATTCAGTGTCTTCCTCCAAATCTTCCATTTCTTTCTTTTCCTAAGTTTGAATTTTATCTGCTTTTCTATCACTTGTTTATTCCTTATCATAGTTACAGAGATGTGTCCTTCTGTTGGTTCCAGAGAAAGTGGTCTTTTAATTCCTGTTTCTAGGAATTGCCAGAAAATGTTACCAAGTGTGAGAACTTTTCTAACCTATGGAAACCGTGTTTTTGTTTTTGTTTTTCAGAATAACTAGAATTTCCTTTATCACAGATGGGATTGTCAAAAGAGAAACATTTAAAAAAATCTTTAAAGTGCTTCTTAGATCTAGTTTCTTATTTCTTTCTTTTAGCTTAGCTTCCAATTCTTATTACTATTCTTCTGTTGATAGTTTTCAAAATCAGTTCATTTCATTTCTCTGCCAACATACACCTAAATACCTGCATCATTTGGAGGCACCCAAAGACTCAACTAAATCTCATGTTTTGCTTATTTCTATCTCAATGAAACCTTCTAAGTATCAAATGACCTCATTTTCCAATCCCCAAATTGAATTTTACCACCTGATACTGACTTTTGCAATTTACTTTCATCTTGTTTGATACCTGTGCCTCCCATAAACTGAGGAATCTCTTCAAAACTGTCTCAAATCTCCTTAAGACTTAGTGCTACCACTACCAACTGACCTATCCCCTTGAGTCATAACCTGGTTCTAGAATCTTTCCATGATTACTTACTTCGCCTTCTCCACACAATGAATACAATTTAATTTCCTGAGTTTAATTAGCTATATAAAAACAAGTTTGTACCCTGAAGAGAGCGGACACAGTCTGGAAAGAAGAACCCTTCTTCTTAGCTCCTTTCTTTCCACCACCAGCCTCTAAGGGGGCAGAGAAAGCAGAAGCATCATAATACAGGTTTTCTCTGTTTTATGCTTTATGTAAATTTAAATTATGTTTGAAAATTACCTGCTTCAGCAGCTGCTGCTGCCCCAGAGAAGAGGTAAGCCAGAGTTTTCATTGAAGACTTCTGGTACAGCCCAACCACGGTCTCATTCAGGGGGTCCTTGTTCTTATCAAGCCATCCCGCGATGTTATAGTCCACGGTGCCGGCATAGTGCACCAGGGAAAAGTGCGCCTCGGCCTTGCCCTTGGCAGGCTTGGGCTTCTGGAAGTTGTTGGACTTGCCCAGATGCTGTTCATACAGCTTGTTCTTGAAGGAGGTGTCTGTGGCCTTGGGGAACATACACTCCTCTTCCAGGATGGAGAAGATGCCCATGGGCTGGAAGTTGGAAAAGAAACAAATGCTATTTGAACCCGATATCCCTACCTGAGTAAATTCATCCTTTAATTCTTTGTACTTAATGAAAACTCATTCCTTCATTCATAAGTCATTAATTTAATTAATATTTAATGAATACCTATCTAGATTCAGGTGCTGGGTTAGGTTCTGAGATATGACAGATGGTAAGATAAACAGGGTGTGCTCTTGTGAAGTTTTGGTCTTTTCCCTTAAGGCCATAGAGCAATATTTTCCCAATGTGACATACAAACTAGTTGCATCAGAATCACTTGATGGGAATGCAGATTGCAGGTCTCTATCCCTCACTTAAAAAAAAGAATGAAATCAGGGAACTCTGTAATTTTATTAAGTACTCATAGTGATTCTTTGACACAACTGAAGTTTGAGAGCCTCTGCTTTAAAGTACTAAAAATTCATATTTTAAGTGCCAGAAAGAATAAATCTAAGGATGACAAAGAAATAAGTAATGTAATACTCTAGTAAATGTCTTTTTATAAATTATAATTGTTCCTACAAGACTTTGCATCACAAACTCTGGGGAAACATACAATACTGGACTCTATAGAAAAATCCAGTCTCTGTTTACCAGAATGCCAATCTGTACCATAGCATATACCATGGCTTTTATGATTTTCTTTCAAATACTGTGTGATCTTCATATAAGCTGCAATCTGAGTAAAGCAAACAGACCTTCTCAATGAGCTCAATGCAGGCAGCCAGGTCCATCCCAAAGTCAATGAATTCCCACTCGATGCCTTCCTTCTTGTACTCCTCCTGCTCCAGCACGAACATGTGGTGGTTGAAAAACTGTTGCAGTTTCTCGTTGGTGAAGTTGATGCACAGCTGCTCCAGGCTGTTGAACTAAATAGACAATACAAATTATAATAAACATGTCTCTCTAAAAGGGGCTTTTCATTGTTGGTTAGCCTAATGGTCCTCTCAGGATAGTATGACTTTTCCTTACATGTAGCAAGTCTCTTCTTCTCTCCTGTATCTTTTCTTGCTACTGCCAGAAAGGAAGTATCATACTTGTGTGAAGGATCTCTTAAAGAGGAATAAATATGCTCTGAGTGATGCTTCCCTATGCAATAAAACGATAATTTTTTTGTGTGTGTCTTAGAAATGTTTTCTCTGTGATTATGTAGTATAATGAGCTACATTTGCTACCTCTGAGCCTCTGTGCCGTTATTAACACTAGGAACATAAGTTTGATAGCTGACAGTGCCTCAACCTTTACTGTGTGCTAGATGCTGCGTTAAGTTCTATGTATAAATTATTACCTTTAATCCTCACCTTTTTAAGTGATCTTATTTGTCCATTTTATAGATGAGGAAACACTATTTGAGTAACTAAGTAACCTATGCAGGACCATACTGTCTATAAAGGGGCAATCAGGGACTCCCAACATTATGAAAAAGGAGTCTGTGTTTGTAACCACTCCCAGAATGTAAGGACTGCACTGTGGTCTGTTATTCATGATATCCAAATGTAAGCATAATTGGAATATTCTTGTCTAAAAGCAGTAATTACCACCATACAGAGAAATCCAAGAGGTTCTAACACATGGATAAAACTTTCACACTTTATGCTAGGTGATAAAAGTGAGTCATGAAGGACCTCATATTATCATTCCATTTTTTATGGAATGTCCAGAATAAACAACTCCACAGAGACATAAAGCAATTAGCATTTACTTGGGGCTGGGGGAGGAAACATTTGGGGCTAGTGTTTCTTACTGGAGCAATGAAAATGTCCTAAAATGATCTCTCATTATGGGTGCACATATCTGTGAATAAGCTAAAAGTCATTGAATTATATGCTCTAAATAGATGAATTGTATGGTATGTGGGCTGTATCTCAAAAAAGTTATTTAAAAACCTCAAATTATGTTTGCACTGTCTTTTTTCTTTGTTGAACAAGGTTGGATTGCTCTTCCTATTTCTGCTTATTCCCAAGTTATTCCTCTTCCTATCTTAGGAATTTCAGGGAATGCTCTTGTCCCTAAAACTCAGAAAACCCTATCCAATTTCTCTTAGAAAAAGGAGTAGAAATGCAACCTCCAGATCAGAGTTGTTTGAAATACTTTCTGTTGGATAGAGGACTTCTGTAACCTTGTTTCTGAAGTCATATGGCGGCTATTCTTTCCTTAGGCAGAAAATTTGAGGTTCTTTACAATATTGTGTATATCTTCTTTATCTAGACATTGCAGAGCAGATAAGAATCTTAAAATATTTCTTTGAATTTGTCATTGTCTTTGCCATCTCTACTGCCATTATCACTCTCATTGCCTTCTTTATCATTTACCGAGCTAAATAAGTTCATTGGTACTGTGCTTAGCGCTTTAAATTCAGAAACCTTTAACTGTCGAAAACGTCTAGTAGTGAGTGTGTTATCTGGAGTGCTAGGTGCTTTATGTACAAGACTCGGTTGGATTTTCCCAGTGATCTGTCAGATATCATTGCCATTATCCAAGTTTACACAGTTAGGGATTGACAGAGATGGGAATTTGAGTCCAGGTCTGTCTAATCCTAAAGTTCATGCCCCTTCAGGAGCTTTTGTTCTTCTCTCATGTGTCAGTTTAGTCTGTAGTACAGCTATTTTTCATAAAAATTTTCATTATTGACTGCAAGAGCAAGATTTGTAAATTTTTCTGCTACAAAGTCTCTGCAAACTCACATCAAAGATCTCAAAACCAGCAATGTCCAGGACCCCGATGAAGTACTGCCTGGGCTGCTTGGTGTCCAGTTGCTGGTTGATGCGGGTGACCATCCACAGGAACATCTTCTCATAGACGGCTTTGGCCAGGGCACCCACCGCATTGTACACCTTCATGGACAGAATAATATTTGTTGGTATTTTTAAAGGAGGTGTATTTGTTGGCATTATTAAGGACTATATTTGTGATTCACTGAGTTTATGCCCTTACCTGCTGCACAGTTTGGCCTTTGGTGACATACTCATTGCCAACCTTGACCCTGGGATAGCAGAGGGCTTTGAGCAGGTCAGCAGAGTTCAGATTCTGGAGATAGGCTGCCTTGTCAGCAACTGCAGAGACACAATTCAGGTAATTAACCTGACCTACTCTGGGTCCCACAATTCACAGGGCAGAGTAATAAGTGGATCACTTTATGAAAGTCTGTTCGTATGTCCCTCAGAAGCTCAGTTGTAAGGGAGACATGAGTTTGGAATGGGCTTTCTTGACCATTAAATCTGGATGAAGGTGCCTTTTGTACCTTCAGTGCCATCTGGCTCTGCTTGCTCCTCACGCTGCTTTTGCTTGAATTTCATGTTCCCATAATGCATCACAGCCCCTGTGAGCTTATAGATGGACACTCTTTCATCAGAAGTGAAACCCAGGATCTCAATGGCACTCTACCAGAGGAGACCAGAAGACGAAAGTTAGGGCAGAAGACACTACCTAATTTAGAAGGATTTATACTGTATCTTTAACTATACTGATTGATTGTCATCATCCCCATACACATACAAAACAGATTTTTTAAAAACTTACATCTGTGGCTATCAACTCTTCTTGGTCATCAATACTGGGAACAGTGATCTCTCCTTGACTGACAAAGGCATAGTCATATGGGTTGGTTGTGATCAGGAGCATTTCTGGGTACATAGAATTCACGATATGCATTTTAAATTAGAAGATGTTAATAAAATGATTAACTTCTAGCTCATAAATTTAAAATATTTCTTACCAATTAGATCTGGCTTCTTGTTAGACATAATCTGATAAAAAATATGGTAGCTTCTCTCTGCCTTTAGCTGGAAAGTAACTCTAGATTTCTCTAGAAGATCTGCAGTAGAAAGTAGACATGAGAAAGTAGACATGGGGTGGGCATTATAAAGTTCTGGAGTGATTTTGGGTCATGGGGTGATTAGTATATCTCATTGTCCACTTAGATTTCAGCTGAATGTGCCCATAAAGTCCACGTATTAGATCTCTACAAACACCATCGCAGTTTTTCTTACCACCTCTAGAAAGAAACTAAAGCTTGCCTGACCAAAAAATATTCTTTTTTATTGACATTTGGAATATAATTCATTCTTGTTAGCCCCTTCCTTCCCCAATCTCTTCTCACTTTAAAATAGTGGGTATATTACGAAAAATATTTACCACAATTCAGACTAGGAAGAATCATGTATACTCAACCCACAGATAACTCCTCTCATCCTTAGTGTTAGTTTTCTATTTGTTTTTAGAAAAATTTGAAATGTCTTCTAAAGCTGGAATACTGAAGTATACCCAACAGCTTCTGGCAGTTCCTGCAGAATCATTAGCTCATGACTGAAGTGGGTAGTGCACACACTGTGACTGAGGATAAGCCTGGCATTAACCACGGGCCTGCTTGGCAGTAGACTGGTGTTTCACAGGCTCCAGGCTCACCAGATGCTGCAAAATGTTCCTCCAAGCCATCATTTGTCATTCTTGGTTTCTATTTAGGAGGTCCTGTTACTCACATGTTTCAATATCAGCAGAAGCCAGTTTCCCTGTGGTTCCGAAGTGGATCCTGATGAATTTACCCTTGAAAATAAAAAAGATGATTTATATACTAAACTTGAAGCATACAAGAAAGATGAGATTGAAATGATAATCCCAGCATGCTTTCTCTGGCATTTAAGCATCAAAAAAAGCCTTCTGTGACCGAGAGACTTACAAAGCGAGAGGAGTTGTCATTCCTCACGGTCTTGGCATTGCCGAAGGCCTCCAGTAAAGGGTTGGCACTGATGATTTGATCTTCCAGTGTCCCCTGCAAAGGCAGCAGTAGTCCTCACACCAGGGCTCAGGAATTTCTTACCTGGGAGCCCAAATACAACCTGAATTCTGACCATGGCAATCAGGCCTACCTGCATTTTGCCAGAAGCAGCCTCCTCCTTCTTCTTCTCACCAGTAACTGCAATTGTTGCAAAGTACTGGATGACACGCTTGGTGTTCACAGTCTTCCCTGCACCAGATTCTCCACTGTCAAAATGACCAAACACATAAATGAAATTAAGCAGTATGACAAATGAAGCCACTTCTGCATCAGCATTCACTAGTCTAATGCATCTATCTTGATATGTCTTTGTCAGTTTCTCCTAGACTTTATCTTCAACTTAACATATACTTTACATCTGTTTTTTTTTGCACTGGCAAGAAGTAGAGAAATTATTTCTTATATTTATGTAATGTGCATTTCTTGAGAGTTTAAATATGCCCATTTCTCTTCTAGGTGCTGAGGCCTGGGCTTGAGGGTTCAAAAAGGCGCCACTCAAGAACTATGTTGGTGAACTTGTTAATGAAACAATTGTTAAAACAAAAAACTCTATGAAACAATGTATGTAGTCTTTAGCTCCTTAGACTGAAAACAGTCCAAGTTAGGTCTTTGAAGGAATAGACATTCGTTCCTCAAATAGGCTTTTAAAATAAATGATGAATCATTTTTCCAAACTGCTCTACTTTCAGAAAGCTGTATGGTATTCCCTGACCTCTCCTGGATCTGGCTATGCCCAGAAAAGGCATATTGCATGTTCTACTCCCAGGAAAATTCTATGGCACTTTCAAGACTGAACTAGCAAATAACATAATTTGAGGCATTGTTATTTTATACTCCAATGGTTTGTCATTTTCCTTTGAGAACAAAAGTGTTGGAATAGTAATACATACGTGATCAAGATAGACTGATTCTCCCGATCTATAACAAACAAACACCAGTGTATCAATTACACAAACAAAACTTTCTGTAGGGAAACACATGGGGCATTGAATATGTGTCATTTTTCATAGAGCATTTCAGTATATTATTGTAAAGTTATCTATGATAGTATTCTTAAATTTCTTATTGGGGAAGAGAAACATAAAATGTTGTCATATCTTAGTTCCTTAAGCCCCCATAGGTAGTGTATACTGGTTTAAAATAAGGGTTGGTACTTTCAAAATCCAGATACATTTCCGAGTCATGCTGTTTAATATATGTGACTAAAAATGTATACTATGCCAAGGGTTTTGACTATAACTCCATCAGTTAAAATCGTGTTAAGTCAAAGTAGAGATTTCATTTCTAATTGAGTCAGTAGGCCTCACAAAATTAAAATAGTGTTCTTGTCTGATGGCCAGAAATTCAACCTTAACACTGATAAACTCTCTCAAAAAAGTATGCCACTGCATCAAAGAAGTATCAGGTGAAAGAGGGAGCCTCAAATAAGAAACAAATCCTTTTGAGGGGAGAAAGTAACAACCTCTGTTTATCTACACGTAGCCCTCAAATACCCTTTTCATTCAATAAAGGATATCATCTCAAATGATCTAGGATAACTTGAGATAAAAATCCTTCTGAAAGTAATGTATAATCAACAAGAAATTTAGGCACTAGAAGAATTAAACACATATTTTCATTTCCATTCCAATAATGTGATTAAGTCATTACTTAATTTTACTAATTGCTTAAATATGTAAAGTAAATCATGTATTTTTAAGCAAGGAGACTAAAAATATATACTTAGTAGGCAGAGAGCAGTAACATGGTGGCAAAATCAGGAGGTGGAATCAAGGGAACTGGGGTTTAGTTTCAGCTTTGACAGGATGTATTTCTTCGCTTCAGTCCCTTTGTCTGTACAACCAGGGATTGAATTGAATTATTTCTAAACATCTTTTTAGCTTGAACATTTTGTGACTATAGGTGGCAAGATGATTAGTATGAAAAAGAGTGGAGCCACTCACCAGTCAGCATGAACTGATAGGCGTTGTCAGAGATGGAGAAGATGTGGGGTGGGGCCTCCTGGCGCTTTTTGCCTCGGTAGGCAGCCACCACCTCTGCATTGTACACTGGCAACCACTTGTAGGGGTTGACAGTGACACAAAACAGGCCTGAGTAGGTCTGTACCAAAAAGGAAAAAGCAAAAAGGAACATTATTTTATAGGGACCTTAGTAGAGCACTGCTTTTCAAGAATATTAGCTACTGCCATTAGGAGGCCATGACAATGAACTCACGTAGATCATCCAGGCTGCATAGCGCTCTTTGAGGTTGTACAGCACAGCGGGCTCGTGCAGGTGCGTCATCATGGCCATGTCCTCGATCTTGTCGTATTTGGGAGGGTTCATGGGAAAGACTTGGTCATCTTTCACTGTCACAGTCTGTCAAGTCAAATAAGAGAAGCCACATCAAAAAAATAAGTGTCAGCTCACCTGCTCAAAGGGAGACACAGCATCCTCTCCACATGTTTGACTCCAGATGTTTTACTCACAGTTCCACCTTCTGTCTTAGCTGTCACCTTCCCTGACTCTCGGCTCTGCACTGTTGCTTTCACAAAGGACTCCTTGGCATCCGCCACAAAAACTGATGACTTGGCGTCAAAGGGCTTGTTCTGAGCCTCAATGCGCTCCTTTTCAGACTTTCGGAGGTAAGGAGCAGCCTCCCCAAAGACAGCCATCTCGGCGTCGGAACTCATGGCTGTGGGTTATTGAGGCAGCCCAAAGACCCTGCCTGGCAGAGGAAGAAAAGATATTACAGAAATTCAGAAACTGGACCACCACATTTGAAAAACTCAAAGCATTCTTTCTTCATTGACCAAGTGAGCTCTTCACATGGCGTTGACCACCTCCCTGACTTGGCTGGAGGTGAAATGTCAGTCTCTGTGTTCAGTGCCAGTGCTGACAGACACTTAATCATGCATTTGGAAAGAGACTGTTGTTTCTGGCTCACCTACTGGGTGATATTGTAGCCACTTTCTCTGTTTCATTTGTTTTATGTAGCAGCCTTACAAACGGACTACAGAACACAAAGCTAAGATGATGGTAGGGTTTCTCCAGACATTTCATTTATATTGTTGGCGTCTTTGATTTGTCTACACCTTGCAGCAGGGAGAACTTTTCCTTCTCTGTCATCCTTCACACCTCTTAGAACACATGATGGAGACAGGGATAGACTCAAGTTGGTTTTGTGAGTTAAAAGAACAATAGAAAAATATTTTTAAAATCTAGGCACTATTTTGTGCATGGTGAAATCTTTGTATTATAGACTTGAGATTTGCAAAGACTGTCTAATAAAAGAAAGTAGAAATGTGATGTTTTGTTTTACCTTGTTTTGTTAAAAATATTATATTGTTCACCAATTTATCTCATTCCTGTATATCATAATTTTGACAAACTCAGGTTCTTTACCTGTCTTTAGTATTTCTCACTTATTATAAAATGTAATTATCTGTGTTTTCTTTCTTTATTACTAATAGTCTTATACTGATTTCACAAAGCCTTTTCTTTTTAAGATGCAATTCTAGTCACTTTGTAACTAATATTCATTAATCCTGTGAATAATGGTCATAGTTTATCTATTTTATAATAGTAAGGATATATTTTCCGGGGAAGCTCAAAGCACTTGGATAAAATTTCTACATTTTCCTGTTGAAATCACAGAGTGACAAATAATACAATTAAAATGTTTTGTCTTGCTGATAATGCTCAGAATAATTTTTCATCTATTTTTTTAATTGCCATTTTCCAGACTGTGAAACAACATTCAGATTTAAACTACTTTTCCAAAGCAAGAATCCAATTCATTCTATTTATCCATTTAAACCATGTCTCAAGGTTTTTCATATTTATAGTGCTAAGTTAGTGGTGAGCAAAAGCTGTGGTATAGGAAATTTGCATTTTTCTCTATAAATGAATAATAACACTCTGAAGTGTTGTATTGCATGTGGTAATTCAGTTATTGAAAAGATAAACTGCTAGGCTGGAAATAGAAAATATTGTATATGAAGCTTCCAAAGACTCTGAGAAAGTGTTTTCATATATTGCAAAGATATAAATTAATGAGAACCAATTCCTAAGTCCCCCTTGAATTTTTTTAAGGGAAGCATGATCAGTCATGAAATTGAAATGCTTTTATTTTATAACCCCTGAGCCCTCTCTTAACCACTGTAGAAGATTTTTTGCACCCTGTCAGTAATGAGAAAAAGCAACCAGCATCTTACCTTAGAGATGCAATCTTGTAGTGGGTCAGAACTGTAAGAAGAAAGAGCAAATTTCTTCTGATTAAATTCGAACAATGACCAATGGTGGCATAATTTTTAACTGAGAATCAGGAAGTGGCTGGGAACACTGAAACATCTAATTAAAATTTCTCCAGAGTAAGTTGGTGCTTCCCTGGTAGGACTGCCAGGGACAGTGGGAGCCAGGATGTGTGGCATGTGTGTGGGCAGCCAGACATCCCTGACTGTCCTTCAGACAGAGTCCTGTCCTCACACACACTTACCTTGAAGCTTTATGAGGAAAGACAAGTCATACTCATTCCAAGGGTACTTTTATAGGATCAAACATGGAAAACATGTAGCCTCCTCCTCTTTCTTAAAGCGTATTTGGCAAAACATGATTTTGGCAATGAATGTCTCCAAGCATAATTCCCCTCATATTAAAGATGTTTGGATATAATTAGAAATATTTCCTCTCACATTGGGTTAAGTATCTGAATCAATCTCCTATAAATAATTTGAGTTGTAGGCAATCTGAAAGTGATCTGCCTTTGGAATAATATAAGGTGTTCTTTCAAAGACAGCTCTGTTCTGGAATCCCTGGACTTGGTTGCCCGCTGTTCTTCTGTTTCACCCGGTCGCCCATATGGAGTTTTTTCAAGAACCCGCACAACCGCAGATATTCTATCAGGGAGGGAAGTCTCTGCTCTCACCAGAGCATTATGAAAAGGTTTTTAGTCGCTTCCCAGGAAAGCATGACTTTTTTTTTTTTTTTTTTATGGGGGGGGGGCAGTTGTTTGTGCTTTTTCAAGGAAGCTTGGGAATTTCATTTTAAAACTTGCTTCATGAAGAGCAGCCCAAGATAGACAGTTCCTTTTGTTTCCTTCAGTCACTAGCCTCTGATTCACTGTCAAATCATTCCACTCCCACTACAGACTTGCTCTAAAATTGTATTGCTGAGCTGAGCTGAGATGTCCTGCTTCTCTCATTTTTCGAAAATGGCAAGTGGCTTTTGAAATCCTATTTCTTCTATGAAATTCAACATAGGGAAATATTAGGAACATCTTAAGAAAGCCCATAAGAAAACAAGGCATTTCTCTGTCTAAATATATAGTATTTATGACTCCTCCATCAGTTATCCAGGCTGTATATTTCCCATTTTCTTTACAAACAAGATCTGAACATTCCTTTTTAATTTTAATTTAAAAAAACATTTCTTTTACTGTCTCTCTCACCTTGCATCTCTATATGTCAGCATTGTCTTGAACTGAGACCGATATGTTTCATATACCTTGTTTTGCTGCCATTGCTGTATTATTATGCTTACATTTCATGTTTCATTCAATTTAATGTAAAACAAGTTGCCTTCTGAAAGCAGATATCCAGAGATACTCATAATGCTTAGTTGGTTTATTACTATAGGGGATCATCAAATCCATATTCTTCATTTTACCGAGAAAGCAGCTGAGATCCAAAGAATAGAAGTAAGTCTACACAAATCACACAGCATCTAGACCCTGGTCACCTGATTTGCAGTCTAGAGTGCTTGTGGTAACATTTCTACCTGGAATAGGTTACTGTAAAGCCATGAGGAAGGATCTTTTAGAAGAAAAGCATCTGAGAGGGGTTCTCCTAGATAATCTGTAACCAGCTTTCTCAACACAGGTAGATCATTTTATTTTCTCATACATTCGTTTTCTTTATTAGGCATCTGAAAAATATGGGCAGTGATCCTTAGGAAGAGAAAATGTTTTAATAATTCTCTCAAAAGGATTTGGTGGGACTTTTAAGACTGCCTTTTGACCTGCTCTGGGTAGATTTTTCAATAAGCAGAAAATAAGGTGTTTTGGGACGTTACTGGCAAGTTCTGAGGCATGTAAGCATTTATAGGTCATGTGAGAACAAAGTGAAAGCGGGACCAGTGAAGCGAGAAGGGTGACTCCACCCTTCCTCGGGCCCGTGTGACTGTGTGAGTCCTAATTACCTGCTAAGCTGCTTCACGCGTCTAATTTAGGTCATTCTCTGACAGTGCCGTTTAGACCAATATACACTTGCTTTCTATTCAGATGGGTATTTACTAGTTAGCTTTTCCTTTATGCTGTCCAGGAAGATTATATTTTTGGCTATGCATCTCACTGAAGTCAGTATAAAAATTCTTGATCCTCTAGGGAAAGTTCTCTGGGTATTTTAGATTACTACCATATCTGATTTTTGCACTAAACTCATATTCATTATGTGGGTTGAATATATATTTTGAATATATCAATTTCAGATTTATATTTTATTAGCTCCTTTCATCATTTATTTTGTCTCTTTCCATGATTATATAAGTGGTCGTAAAGTTTAAAAACATGGAGAAATAAACAGCTTATTGACATTCTATAGAACAATATTCTCTCTCTCCAGACTTTATAGCCACACTGTAGCTTCCACAAGAAGGGTGAGACCTCACTTTTTCATACCATAAATATTATCTAATGCACATATTGTGACTGTCAGTATATTGGTATTAATGATGAAGATTTTCATATACTAATAACACTTGCATTTGTATTCTTGATAACAGTTACTAAGAATAGTAAATTAATGGTAGAACTCAGTCTGAATTCCTTCTGTGAGAAAACAGATCCATCCTTTGCATATACCTGGAAAATTATGTTCATTTTCGGGGAAGCAGGAACTTTCTAAGATCCTACTATACCTCAGTATTAGGAAAAGGTTAGAAAGAAAAAGTGACTTCTAGATTTCACAATAGGCTTCCCCAATAAACATCAACTGTATAGTCAAAGAATTACTACAGACTGAAAATAAAAGCAAATATGTAACTACTTCTTAGTGGCAGGTTGAATGAGATTGTTTGATAGCCTTGTGGTTATTTAAGTTTTGACTATGATTCAGAAGAGAAAAGAAAAGACCAAAGGATATTTTTTGCAAAGTACCCTATGCGCTTTATTCCTTTTGCAACCAGGCAGAATAGGCAATAAATACAGAGAGACACGACCAAGGCTTCACATTCTGTGCCTCTTTTTGGTCGTGCCCTGACACCAGGACTTGATCACTCTTCACTGACGACTTTGGTGTGCACTTCCCGGCTCTTCACCCGCAACTTGTTGACCTGGGACTCAGCGATGTCAGCCCGCTCTTCGGCCTCCTCCAGCTCGTGCTGGAGCTTCCGGAATTTAGATAGGTTTGTGTTCGATTGTTCTTCCTGAGAATGAAAATGGCACCATAAGGAACACATACAGTGTATCTTCTTAAGCTCTACAGGCTGAGGAAAGAGGGGAGGGCATCTGCAGAGAACTTAGAATATGCAACAGTAAATATTACTCTCTTACCACTTCGTGGATTTTACTTGTCATTGAAACTGTGTTTACGAATTATTTGGAGGTTCTTGTCTCATAACTAATCATATCCCTGTTTTCACAGCCAAGATATGTTAAAATACACGTACCACATGTAGAGCAAGAAAAAAGATTAGCGAAGAAGGAAAAAGAATATGGAAGTTGTGTTTGTTAGGCTTGCTATAAAATGATTGTTCACTTGAGTTAGATAATTTTTCATCAAATTAAGGAAGAATTTCTTAATTCTTTAAATTGAAATGGATGTTGAATTTTATCAAAAATTATTCTGACACATTTCAAAATAACCAAATATTTTCTCCTGCTGTGGATGTAAGATACTACTAATGAATTCTCTAATACTACATTATCCTTAAATTATATGAATTAAACCTATTTAATCACTAGTGGATAATTCTCTTAATAAAGTAACAGTTCCAGTGGCTCAATAATTTATTTTTGCTACAACTGTATTTATGAGGAAACTGTCCTTAGTTTTTTTCCCTGTTTCTTCTTAGATGGGTGTTGGTATGAGGATTATGCCAGCTTCTTAATGTGATTTGGAAAGCTGTCTATTGTTCCCATGCTCTGGAATATCTTACAGCATTGGGGATTATCTGTTCCTTGAAAGTTTGAAAGACCTATCTGAACCACAGTCTATTTTTAGAAGTTATTTCCGAAATAAGTCATTTGGCCTATAGTAATTTATATTCGCCTGTAAAATTACAAATCATTAATTTCTTTAAGATTCAGCTTTCTTAACATATTTGTGTTTTACATTAAAAATGACATACTTTTATGATTTATCCCCTATCTCATTCCTAATGTTGTGAGTTTGTATTTTCTGTTTTTTTCTTGATAAAGTTGTATCTATTTATTTTATTAATTCCCCATAAAGTATCATAAATCACTGAAATTATCAAATTAGAAATTACATAATATAATTAATCAATTTCTGCCTTTATCTTTAACAATACTTCTTCATTTAAAAATTTTATTATGATGATGTAATTGTTATTTATAATTTATTGAATGGAATGTCAGTTTACTAATATATTTTTATTATTTTTGATTCATCATAAGAAAAGCATATTAAGCAATGATTTGTCCTCTGAGAACATTTTTTACTTTATTCTATAGGTTCTTAAAAGTGACATCTTTCCTGAAATTTTATTTGTAATTAACATCTATTCAGTAGTTATGTTTTTATTTCTAATTTAATCTAAAATTATTTAAGAAAGTTCATTTTTTTCAAATTTAATATTTAAGGATTTCAGGGTTATTTTCCTCATCATTTTATACTTTCATCACACTATTGCTAAGGAGAATAGATTGCATTTCAGCTTTAACATTTTTTGAGGTTTCTTTGTGGACTAAATGGTTACTTTAAAATCATGCTAGTAACATTATATAGGATAAGCAATAAATACACAAAGTAAAAATGTTTTAAAGATGTACACAATTCTTCTATAAAGTAGTTTTTTTTAATAGGGAGTAGTAAATCTTAATTGCTTATTCATTAGCTTTACTTAGAGGACATCTTTCTTCCTATTTAAAGGATACTTACAGCCTCTTCAGCTTGTCTCTTGTAAGATTTCACTTTTGCCTGTAGCTTATCTACCAAATCCTGAAGTCTGAGAATATTTTTCCGATCTTCTTCAGTCTGAAAGATTAAAAAATTGTAAGACCGTATTCAAAAGCACATGACTGTTGCATCATTGCATATGAGTATTTCACATATATATGAAGGGGTGCTTAGATGATAAAAATACCTGGTAAGTGAGCTCCTTTACTCGCCTCTCATGCTTGCGTAGACCTTTGACAGCATCAGCATTTCGCTTTTGCTCACTCTCAACCTCTCCCTCCAGCTCACGCACCTACAAATAAGTAGACTCTTAAGTATTTTGATTCAGTGAAGCATTGGGGATAAATGGAAAAGGTACTGAAATACCCACCCGGGCCTCCAGTTTCTGGATCTGCTTCTTCCCGCCCTTCAGGGCCAACTGCTCAGCCTCATCCAGTCGGAGCTGTAGGTCCTTCACCGTCTGCTCCAGGTTCTTCTTCATCCGCTCCAGGTGGGCGCTGGTGTCCTGCTCCTTCTTCAGCTCCTCAGCCATCATGGCCGCCTGGTTATCAGTAAAACACAATCAGTCAAGATATGGGAGAAAGCCCATCAAGATTCAGATTTGCCCTGTTGTCTTCTACTCACATCAGTGATGGCCTTCTTGGCTTTCTCTTCTGCGTTGCGGGCTTCCTGGACAATGTCCTCCATCTCTCCCTGCATTTGGGAAATGTCTGTCTCCAGCTTCTTCTTGGTGTTGATCAGACTGGTGTTCTGGTTAAAAATAAGTTATAATTTTTTTTTTATCAGTTGCCAAAGTACTTAGTGGTAGTCAATAAGGGGGAAAAATTCAGACAAGAAATTGCAAGTCAGATTCCTTTTCATATTTTTTATGTGGTACAATAAAATAAAGTAGAGGTTTATATTCAGCAACTTCAGATTCATAAAACCAAGCAACTGTAGTTTTATAAGTCATTTACAAATAAGACCATTCACGTGGATATGATGACAAATGTTCCAACATTACATTTCTCTACAATATAAATAAGGGTTGATAAAAGATGTTAGCACACACACACACAAAATAGAGACAGCCATAGAATGTTTAAGGAAATAATAACATGTAAACTTAAACAGTAGAATATTTCTGGATAATACAGTGAAAATATAATAGAAGTATAAAGGCTGGTTGTCATATAAAGATTCGAGCTTATATATTTGGTACAGATAAGCATTTAATGAAGGTGAGTTCTCTGTGTTGAGTCTTACCTGGGTGTGCAGCAGCTGGACACGCTCGCTGGCATCCAGTAGCTCCTGTTCTGCGATTTTCCGACTCCGCTCTGTCTGCTCCAGGGAGGCCCGCAGCTCCTCCACCTCGGCCTGCAGCAGGTTGGCTCTGCGCTCCACCATGGCCAGCTGCTCCTTCAGGTCCTCCTGGCCTCTGAGAGCATCATCCAGATGGATCTGGGTGTCCTGTGAGATGACCCATCATTGAGACACCTGGTACTCAGGACTGTAGTCACCTCACCCGCTGGGACCAGCTCCTGAACCGTTTACCTTGAGGATGCCTTGAGTGTTCCTGTAGTTCCTCAGGGCCTCGGCAGCCATGCGGTTGGCGTGGTTCAGCTGGATTTCCATCTCATTGAGGTCTCCCTCCATCTTCTTCTTGATCCTGATGGCATCGTTCCTGCTCCTGATCTCAGCATCCAACGTGCTCTGCATCGACTCCACAACTCTGATGTGGTTTCTCTTCAGCTGGTCAATTTCCTCATCCTTTTCTGCGATTTTCCTATCAATTTCAGACTTGACTTGGTTCAACTCCAGTTGGATGCGCAGGATCTTTCCCTCTTCATGTTCAAGAGATGCCTTGATAACAGCAAGGGTAACATTAGCAAGGAATGGAAGCATTTAGAAATTTTCTGCATTCTTCTTCTGCCTGTCATTTTTTTAATTCCCTCTATGTAGATGGGTCTAAATATTGTCTGAATTTATTAGTCTATAATGCACAGTTTGACCTGTACCTCTGCTTCCTCTAAGGCAGCCTGAAGTTCACACTTTTCTTGTTCCACTTGTTTCTTTATTTTCTCCAATTCATGGATCCTTTTCCCTCCTTCTGCAATCTGCTCAGTGAGCTCAGAAATCTCCTCTGTTGTTGGGATATAAGACAGGGAGAAATTTGGTCAGACAGAAGATAAGAAAAAATTTCCTTCAGGTCATAAATATTATTGAAATGGAAAGAGACTCACGCTGCAAGTTTTTGTTCTCTCGTTTCAAAGTTTCCAGCTGATCCAAGGATTCCTCGTAGGCATTCTTCATCTTGAATAACTCTGTGCCAAGAGAGCGGGCCTCCTTCTGGGAGGCTTCCAGCTCAGCATGGGTTTCCTCATACTTCTGCTTCCATTCTGCCAGGACCTGAAACACAGAGACTGGTTACGGGCTATAAAGGATAGAGAGAAATAGTGGCAAGAAGGATCTGCTGCAGACTTACTTTGTCAAAGTTCCTTTGTTTTTTGTCCAGGGCCGCACAGGCTGCATTTGTTCTCTCCACATCCAGCATGAGGTCCTCCACTTCATTCTGGAGCCGCTGTTTGGTCTTCTCAAGGGAAGCACATTTGGCGTTCACGGCTTCTACATGTTCCTCAGCAGCTTGCAACCTCTGGGCCAGCTTCTTCCTTGAAGATTATACATGTTTGCAGAGAGAAGTGAACCAAAACAAGAACTGTGAACTACTGCAACAAATACTGATGAGCTCCTTTCATAAATCAGACATGCATGCATAGAAGTGGGCAAGATGAACAAAGTCCCTGCTTCATGGAGCTTTCAAATGTAAAAGTGAGAAAGAAATAATTTGAAAGTAAGAAAATACATACCATATTACACATGAAAGTGCAATGAAGAATAGTAGAATAGAGTAAGGGGTGACCACTACTTTAGATATTTAGGGAATGCCTCACCAGGGAAGTAACATTTGACCAAGATCTAAAAGAAGTCAGAGAATGAGCTAGAGAGAGATGGGGTTCTGGGGAGGGGGTGAGTACTCCAGACAGAAAAACGGACAAGGCAAATTCCTGAAGCAGTGATGAGCTTTTGTGTCCTTAACAGATAGCAATAGGCCTCATTATTCCCATTATTTGTTGTTCTTCATTTTCTTGTTTAGATTTTAAGCTAGGAGGACAAGGACTATGTTTGCCTTATTGAGGTCTTAGTCTCCTGGTTTGATAGCTCCTGACAAGTAGAAGCTCATTAATGAGTGAATTCACTGAATCTTCAAAGATTCTGTCTTTCCTGTTCAATGTGCAACATTTCTGCACATCCTTTCTCATCTGTGTACATACTTGGCTTCTTCCAGCTCCTCTGTGCGCTGGATGGCGTCCGTCTCATACTTGGTCCTCCACTGGGCAACCTCGCTGTTGGCCTTGGACATTGCCCTCTGCAGCTCGGCCTTGGATTCCTGCTCCTCCTCATACTGTTCCCGCAGCAGGTCACAGTCATGGCGGGAGGACTGCAGGGCGTGGGCCAGGGCATTCTTGGCCTGCAGAAATCATTGCATCTTGATTTTACTGGATATTTAAAGTTTGATTTGTAAGTTTGAGAACCCTTTAAGGGTTGGTATAACAAACTCCATTTAGGATCATGTCATGAAAAAAAAAAGTCTTATAGTTACTTTTATCTCTTCTTCAAGTTGTCTCTTTAATTCTTCAATCTGTTGTGTAAATGCTTGCTTGCCTCTTGATAACTGAGACACCAGAGCTTCTTTCTCATCTAGCTGACGTGAATATTCACCTGAGAGACAAACAAAAATGGCACCATTTTTTACAGTGAAGAAAATTTCTGCAAGACCTTATTAGAAATAGAGTTTAACTCTTATGCACCAAATTGATATTGAATTTGCTGGTTATTGAGTTTATTGAATTTCTTATGATGTCTTCATGCTTAATGTCAAATTTCTTTTTTGTGAAACTGACAATATGAATGAATGCAATTTAAATTCTTTTCCCTATAGCTAATTTTTTCAGGGCACATATATATATATATATATATATATATATGGTACAAAATCTGGTGATAATTGTCAAGGAAAGGAAATTAAATGTCAATTCTATATTGTCCCAGATTCAAAAGACTTTTGAGAAAGTGGATTATCCATTGCTTTATTCAGGAATTTTGTCCACTCTGATAGAGATAAAAAGAAATTTGGATGGAAGCCCTGGACCCATGCTGGAGTAACCTCCAATTCAAAGAATCCCCTCATTGTGAACAAATACTTAAAGTCTTTCTAGAGCAGAGTTTGATCCGTCCCTATTGAAATCTTTATCTTCACCATTGTCCCCAAATGACCCTGAGAGGTTGAGAGGCTGAGCTGTTCAGTGGATCACACATATTCTCAGTTTCTTTTATTAGACTCTCACATCACCAAATCAGTGGCCTTTAACCACATCCTCTCCACATTTAAGCACTGTGGAAGAGAAGAGAATTACCAGACTCAGTCTGCAGACGTCCCCTCTGGGTGGTCAGGTCATTGATCAGCCGCTGCTGCTCCTCCTCCTTTGATTTCAGTTCACTCACATGGTCCTCTAGAGTGCGGCACATCTTCTCTAGGTTTCCCTGTGAGAGAAAGTCACAGAAGGAAATGAAGACCTTTAAATGCAATTTTGCTATAACCATTTATTCTAAAACAGAGAAAGACTTATTTTGATTTATAAAGTAAGTCAAATTCTCATGCTATGGTATATAGGAAATCTTTAAGATTGTTGACTGAAGTTGAAAATATACATTAGGATCTGAAAAAGAGTTAAGTGTGAAGCTTAATTCAGTATTAATATGAAAAACTGAAAAGGTCATATTCTAAGTAGAAGATCTTGTAAGAATTGTACAGTGTATTTTCTAAAGACATACTTGTGAATGCTTCATTGCCTTTATGTATAGTGAAGCTTTGCTTATTCAACAGTTGAGTATATGGAGACCTGTCTTCTCCAAATGGAGACCTGGAGGACATGGATGAACTATGTCTCAAAGCTGTGGCTGTCTTTTATTAATGGTATGATAGAGCCAGTTCACTTAGCTTCTTTGAATTTCAGGCTCTTTGTATGTTAAGTGGAATGGCACTGATACAGCTGTTTGCCTGCCCACCTCCTGGATTACTGCAAGGAAAAGTGTGTGTAAAGTGTCCTGAGCAAATTAAGATGTGTGCGTAAGGAATAGTATTCTTAATAATTATTTCCCAGGCTCTGTAGTACCTTGGCTTTAGAGATGGTTTCTACATTACTAGAAAGATCATCGATCTCCATCTTCATTTCACTCTTCTCCTTCTCCAGTTTCTGTTTGACCCTCTGCAGGTTGTCTATCTGCTCCCCGAGTTCAGCCACACTGTCTGCGTGCTTCTTGCGTAGGGTGGCCGCCGTGGCCTCGTGCTGCAGGGTGGCCTCCTCCAGGTCCCTGCGCATTTTCTGGAACTCGGCCTCCCGCTTCTTGTTCATCTCAATCTGGGCTGAAGTGGCCCCGCCAGCCTCTTCCAGCCGCTCGCTGATCTCCTCCAGTTCCCGGGACAGGTCAGAGCGCTGCTTCTCTGCTTTCGCCCTGGAGGCCCGCTCTGCCTCGATTTCCTCCTCCAGCTCCTCGATGCGGGCCTGTGCGTGGTGAAGGGCAGAAACTCAGCTTCTCTGTGTTAATCATTTTGTCATATTGAATTAGACTCATGGAAACCATGTGCTTACCTGTAACTCCTTGATCTTCTTCTGCAGTTGAATGCCAAGGGCCTGTTCATCTTCAATCTTGCTTTGCAGATTGCTCATTTCAAACTCTTTTCTTTTTGAAAAGTAGCAAAGGATAAAAATTAAGTCTATATCCATTATGGAAAACAAGTTTGTAAGCATTTTTTCATACATACTTTTTGAGCCTTTCCTCATATTGTTGTTTTTCATTTTCAATGTCCATTATAGACTCTTGGGACAACTTGAGGTCGCCCTCAAGTTTCCTCTTAGCCCTTTCTAGGTCCATGCGAAGTTTCTTTTCTTGCTCCAGAGATCCTTCAAGCTAAGTATATAAATAACGTTATGTCAAAGGGATGCTTAGAAGAAAATAACTAGCAATGTCATTAATCTAGAAGAAAATAACTATCTTAGTAATACTAGACTTACATCATCCACTTGCTGTTCTAGTTTGATTTTCGCTTTGGTCAGGGTGTTGACTTTGTCCTCCTCTGCCTGCAGGTCATCCAGGGTCTGCTGGTGGGCCTCTTGGAGGGCCTTCTTCTCCTTGGTCAGCTTTGCAATGGTTTCATCCAGACCCGCCATCTCTTCCGTGAGGTTTTTCACCTTAGAATGTAGAAATACTACATTGCATCTTATGTTTTGGTATATTCT